>CP135553.1:6470445-6634653 GCA_032402905.1 Khaya senegalensis | reverse complement strand
AAAAAATATTTAATTTATTCAATATGTAATTATATTTAAGAATATTAATAAAATATATTTATTAAAAATTTATTATAATAATTTTTTAATAAAATTAAATTAAATTTAAAAAAATAAAAATAAAAAATAAATAAAATTTTTTCATTCATTAATAAATATCCAATAAATTTAAAAGTAAAAAATATATTTATCAAATAAAAAATAATAAATTTTTTTTTTTCTATTGAAGATGTTATGGTACAATCAAACTACCAGCATAAATTATTTTTCTTTCTCTTTTTTTTTTTTTTTTGTTTCCTTGTTTATTTAGTTCTTCAAGCATGCCTTCATTTCTGGAAGGACAAGAAACAAGAGTTGTGTGATGCTTTACCTAAATTTTGATGGCGTAAAAGAAGGTGGGCTTCCTGCCATTGTCAATATCTGTGCTACACAAATTTAGGCAACTCTCCATTCTCCATTAATTATTTTATTTCCTAAATAGCCTATTGCCTTGCCTTGTACGCGACAAGTCCGTGTCACCTATCTTCAATTTTCACTTTAGGACCACTTATGGTATCCTCCTTGTTCAATATTACCACAAATTTTTCTTCAATCATATCTTCTAACCACTCGTTCCCTTTTGGACACCCCTAAATATAACTAATTTAATAAGAACAAACAATATGCTAATAACGATCTTAGCACCCTAACAAATATTTTCCTTAAAAAGGAAAAAGAAGATTTAAACTATAATTAGTATTTTTGTATTTTTACTAATTAATTTTAAAAATATAACAATTAAATCAATGCCAATTTTTAACAAGAATTAACTATTATATATATATATATATATATTTATGTTTAACATTTAATAATTTCATCTTGTAGCAACTATAATTTTAAAGATGACTGATGATTTTATTAATTTGTTAATTTTAAAGATACATTCTTTTGACATGATGATCTTGATCGAGCATTTATGATTTAGTAATATACACTACCCCTTGAATAAATTGACACTTTGTGAGGGTAATGGTAATGATTATTGACGGCCAAAGCCATATCAAGTCCATTCATCAAGTTGAATTTCTGCGAGTGGGAATTTACCAACTCTTACAAAGTTGACAAATTTCTAACCGAACACCAAATATAACAAAGTCAAATCAGGAGTTGGACTGACATCACTCATTGATTTTAGGCTAATCATTCCCACAATTTCTTTGTACCACCATGGAAAACTTATACCACTCATTTAAGAAGAAATTTCTCCAATTTCATTTGTAGAAAAAGAAAAAAATTGATGAACTTTCTTCCTATTAGAGAGCCACATTGCTTTGGCATTAACAGCCTAACACTACTTAACAGGATGGTACTTAATTGAGGTAGATTAAGATCAAACACTTTCTAAGATAATTAATGGAATGCCGATTGATTATCTTAAAAACATTTATCACAATTAATTAATTAATATAATAAATGTTTATTATTATTAATAATATAATAAATTAACTAAAACTACTTGAAAGCATCATTTGAATCATCTCCATCCTTATATTTATTTAGATGCATAAAAAAGTTGGAGAGTCATCATGTGAGAAGGTTAAAAATTATTCTCGAATTATTTGATAAAATACAAAATATCAAGTATAAATTTTATTCAGAAATTCTAGTTGGTTGCATACATTAATTTATGAAGATCTGATATTGATTAATATCATTATATACATCATAATACTATGTAATCATGGAATGCAAAATAAATAAAAATGGAGGATGAAGAAGAAGAAGAAGAAGAAGGTGAGATATTATTAGTGTTTTAGCTGTATAACCAATAGAAGATAATGGAAAAAGACCATTAGAGGTTCTAATGTATTGTTTGTTAGATTTGCAAGGAATCATGCGGCTTATAGTTGAATTTGAATTCAAGAAAGCGCCTTTAATTTGAATGTTGGAATTGGAACTGATGCTATGATCTGGGACGATCTTCTGTTAACACTTGGATTATGCCACGCAGGAAATAAAAAAAAAAAAAACTACACCAACGATTTATCTTATTGCAGGTTGTTGCTCCACTTTCTTGGGTAGTGGAGAAGAACTAGTTCATAAGACTTAGTCCACCTAACTTGTAGAACTTGCTCACTATAAGCCTATATATATAGTGCTCCACAAGAAAGTAAAAAGGAACAAAATCATTATTCTAATTTGATTGAGTAATTTAAGAGAAATAACAACTCTTCTGTTATGCAAAAAATTTGCTCTGTTACTTTTTCTTCTTTTCCTACCATATTTAATTGTCTTGCTATTTTTAGTATATGTGGTGCATTTAGATCAACTTTTAGTATCCGAGCCTATATTCCTCACTATGGGATTTCTACTGGTTTATGGTGCTAAGTCTACGTATCAGGCAATCGGGGAGCCTCTCTCCATTCTGAAGCCCCATCACGAAGTCGATTCAAGTCCAACTATACTCCTCAACGTCTTTAGAAAGAAAGAATTATGTTGATGGGACTTCTCCTTCACGAGCTCACCTGACAAATGAAAAAGACACGACTGCCATAAAAAAGAAAAAAAAAAAAGATGATGATAACAACCATCAGTTCATGGAAGCACGACCTTAATCTTTCAATGTTAAAGCCAGGATTGACATTTCGACGTTTGACGGCATAATTGATACCAAGAAGTTGGACTCTTGGGTGAACCTGCTGGATACCTACTTCACACTCTGGATTCAGTAGTGACAAGAAGTTTGCATTCGCACGGTTCAAATTAACTAGCCGCGCATTGGCTTGGTGGAATGTATTCTTAAAGACCAACAATGATAAGGACATAAATTGAAAAGAATTTACTTGTCTTTTACGCCATGAATTCTACCCTAAGGGATATTCCCAAAACTTTTGGTCAGGTTGGCACAACCCATGGCAGCGACAAAACCAAATAGTGCAAGAGTACACTACAGAGTTTCATCGACTAGCAGTGACATTGGAAATCGACCTTGACAATGAAGACATTTTGACCAAGTATGTAGCTAGTTTTCATTGAAAAATTCAAAATGAATTACGTTTATACTAGGCCACCAACATCTCCAATGTTAGTAGCATTGCTATGGCCATTGAGCAAAATAATAAACCTGAAGGGTAGCGTACTTCGAATAACAAAAAGGAAAGAAGTGGTGGCAACCAAAATTGTAAGAACACCTAAAAAGGTAACTTAGCATCTCCATCTTACGTCAACTGAATTCTATGAACATTGCGAAATTTCAGGGCACGAGAAGGGGAAAATGTTGAAAGCTACATCCTGTACTTTTTCTCGCGAAATGGAAAAAGGATGACAAACGCAAAGTATGATGGCGTCAAAAGTTTCCAACGAAGA
The DNA here is from genome assembly GCA_032402905.1 of Khaya senegalensis. Taxonomy (NCBI): domain Eukaryota; kingdom Viridiplantae; phylum Streptophyta; class Magnoliopsida; order Sapindales; family Meliaceae; genus Khaya; species Khaya senegalensis. The sequence continues at coordinate 6,631,305 of CP135553.1, read as the reverse complement.
TTTGAACTCGGACGAGTCAAAGAAGCGGGCAAGAGTTTGATTGTAATGGCAATGCCAAAGGAGAGAAACTCAGAGTCTACCAATGGTATATGACAAAAAGGAGGAGCTATTCACATTTTGAATAAAGAGAGTTTTAGATGAAGAAGTCCTATTATGTTAACATTATTAATATAATGAAATTATTTAATTAATGAGATAAAAAAAAATATTTATTAATAATAGATAAAAAAGTCAATAAAAATTATTGAGATTATAGTTGATATTAACAATAAAAAAAATCTGTTTTAAAAAGCTTGGTCCAAAAATTGTGACTAGAGACAACTCCATGTTCAAATCTTACTCGCTTGAATAGATATAGAAGAACATAAAACTCAAGATTGATTGCCAATGCAAGCTCTGCTTCGCCATCGCCATTCAATACATCAACAAGGTAACTTGTGAAGTGGTCCCTTTAGATATTTGTGAAGTAACTTTTGAGAGTCCATATTTGTGGGAGTAAGAGGCTATCTACTACTGGCATGCTCAATAGTATTAGTTTGAGGAAGATGAGAAGTACATTGTTAACAAAGATTGGTCATGCTAAAAGAAGGATTTAGTAACTGCCTACCAAGTGAGACGAATGATAAATGCTTCTCATAAGTTTGTCCTATTGATGCCTAACTCGTAAAAAATAAGGTAAAAAAATCAACCTTTAACATTAACGTACAGTAAGCTAGATAGCATATTGAATAACTACTTTAGAAGTATGCTAATTTGTTTATAGAAATACGAGGGTTTCCTCCAAAAGGGGCAATGAAGCATGAAATCCAACTAATTTGCGACTCGACATTACCTAATCTTTGCATGTATAGCAACTCTCAATAATGGAAAACGAAGAAATCAAGCAACATGTACAAGATCTACAATATGCAAGAATCATTAATATGAGTAACTCTCCCTGCGGATTACCAATCATATTGGTAACCAAGAAACATGGAGCGTGGCGCATGTTCATAAACTACCGAGTTTTTTATATAATCACTACCAAGAACTAATACCCTATACTTCGTATCAATGACTTATTGGATTAATTAAGTATGATACTATATTCACCAAGCTCAATCTAAAATTTGGATATTATCTAGCTCATATTTGCAATCAAGACACATGAAAGACCACATTCAAGATGCAACAAAGGTTATTTAAGTGGCTTGTGATGCCATTCGGTCTTTGCAACACCCCAACAACATTCATATGACTCATGGATGATGTCTTCTGACTTTTCGTCGATAATTTTTTTTATCGTGTACCTTAATGGCATCCTTATTTATAGCTGCTCTTGGGAGGACCATTTGGTGCCTGCATAATGAGTGTTTGAGACTTTAGAGTAGCATCAATTACTCCTAAATTGTAAGAAGTATGAGTTTAGTAAACAAAACCTATGATATCTTGGGTTTATAATAGGTAAGGAAAAAAAGATTGCAAAATAGCCACGCCCCCGTTTGGTGATAGGATTGCGAAGCTTCATTGAAGCTTGTCAGTACTTTTTGTAAATTTATTTGAAACTTTTCCTTTATTGCTTCTATTCTCCATTCGTTTCCTAAGGCCAATCAAGCATTTACATGGATGAAAGAACACGAGGACACGTTTTTCTTATTGAAGCAAAAGATCAATGAGGTGCTAGTCTCTTGCCTTATTGGACTTGCAGAAGCCGTTCGAGCTTGAAGTAAACACATTAGGATATGCTATAAAGGCTATTCTAATGAAAAAGAGCATCCTATGGTATATCACTTAGAAATGTTTCAAGGTTTTGCGAAGAATTACCCAACACATATCAGAGTTGTTGGCCCTACATCAAACAGTGAAGCATTGGCATGTCTACCTCTTTGGGAAGGAAACGATGGTACACACTCGTCACTACCCATTACAATATTTACAAACGCAGGCCCGATTACAACACCCTCGACACATGAAATGGATGACCTACCTCCAGCAATTCCTCCTTGAGATCAATTACAAGAAAGGCATTCATAACAAATTGCTAGGCATGTTGTCACGTCCACCAGCAGTAGTACTTTTTTTATCGTACTCATGCAAGTGCAGCCGACTTTTAATGAGAAGTTTACAAACTAGTATAATGAGGATCCTGACCTTCAATAAGAATTGGCAGAGGTGAAGTAAGGAAGTGTTGACTCTCCCGATCTAAACCACCTAAGAAACTCAAGAATACACACACACAAGCAAGACAGATGAACCATAAACAAGAACTCTAGTAACACTGAATACTTCAAAGAATACAAAGGATTTTTTATTAAGCAATAGTCAAAATTACAACTTAAAGAAAACCGAATACACCATCTATTATATCTGGAATTTATAACTGTGTAAACACACTTAAAACTAACCGCAACGGCTTACTTGTAACTACACGTAACCACCTTAACAGAAAAATACCAACTTAACACATGAAAGCTCATCTTCTTTTAACGTCCACCAACGTAACTTTATTCATCTTCAATCTGAACCATTCTAAATTTTAATCATACTAACAAATCTCCACCTTAATTGAAATTCAAAATCATTTGCTAAACTTCAATATGTCAACAACTACATTTCACTCAAAAGAACACTCAGTTTCATTTGTCATGCTTAGCATATGTAAGCAACTCTTAAATTTGTTGCTTGTAACAACCTTAGTTAACATATTTGCTGGATTTTCAGATGCATGAATCTTTTGCACTTCTACATCTTTTTTGTTATGACATCCTTGATGTAATGAAGTTTAATATCAATATGTTTTGTTCTCACGTGATGAGTCTGATGTTTAGACAATAAAATTGTACTTTGGCTATCACAAAACAATTTTATAGATCCATGCTTAATTTCTGACTTTGTAGTTTTAGCCTCTTTCACCGCCTTTGTTAATGTCATATACTTGGCTTTTGTAGTTGATAAAACCACTACATATTGAAGTAAAGATTTCCAACTTATCACACAGTTGTAGAAAGTAAAAACAAAGTCGATTAGTGATCTTCTTTTGTCAAGATCTACTACAAAATCAACATCCACAAAACCTTTCAACACTTCATTGCAATTAATTGGTCTTTTGTACACTAACTTGTAGTTTATACTTTCTTTCAAGTATCTCATTATCCATTTCATGGATTCCCAGTGACATTTAGCAAGATTTTCCATGAATTTATTAACTATACTCAAAGCATGAGCCAAGTCTAGCCTAGAACAAACCATTGCCTACATCATGCTTCCTACAACATTTGCATATAGAATTTTCTTCATAGCTTTCACATCTTCTAGAGTAGGTGAATCTTTAACTGACAATCTAAAATGATTTGCAAATGGCATTTTTACTATCTTAGCTTTTTGCATTTTAAACTTCTCTAAAATTTTCATGAGATAAGTTCTTTGAGATAAATACAAAATCCTATGTTTTTGTTCCTAAATATTTCAATTCCCACAATTTTTTTGATAGCTCTCATATTTTTCATTTCAAACTCAGCATTCAATTGATGCTTTATCTTATAAAATTTATTCATGCTTTTGGCAACAATTAGAATGTCATCTATAAAGACGAGTGGATACATTTTCTTCTCCAATTTTTGACCTTAAAATACACACAACTATCAAGCTTATTTCTGCTGAATCCATTACTCAATATAAATGTATCAAATTTAAGATTCCATTATCTTAAAGACTATTTAAGTCTATACAAATACTTTCTCAATAAATAGACTTTATTTTCATCTTTTTTCTTTACAAATCCTTCAGGTTGGAACATGTAAATCTCTTCTTCCAAGTTTCATGCAGAAAAACAGTTCTTACATCCATTTATTCTATTTCAAAATCAAACAGAGCAGTTATAATCAACAAAATTCTAATTGAAACATGTCTCACCACAGGTGCAAAAATTTAAGTGAAGTCAATGCCTTCCTTTTGAGAAAACCCCTATGCCACTAGCTTTATTTTGTACTTTGAGGCTCCATTTATAACTTCATCACCCTTTCTTTTGAAGATCCATTTGCAATCTATTATCTTCCTACTATCTGGTTTATCAACCAAGCTTTAACTCTAGTTTTTATATAAGGAATTCATTTCATTAACCATAGCTTCTTCAAAAGATGAAAGATCAGAATTTATGAATTCCTTGACTGTATTTAGGGCATATGTTATTAAATTAGTATATCTAAACCTGATAAAAGATTTTATCTTCCTTTTTGTTCTATCTCTTGTTAGTTTATAGTTCTGTACACCAGTTCCTTCCATTATTTCAGATCCACTAGTATCAATCTCAGAACTAGTTTCACTACTTTTTACTTGTCTATTTGTACTCTTGAACTCTACTTCAAACTCAGATGTTTCTTTATTATGATCTTCATTTCTAACTTTTATGTTAGAAGTAATTGTCTTCTTTATAACTTTTTCCTCATGGAATCTAACATCCATACTTATGATACATCTATTTGATTTTCCATTACTATATCATAATTTATAACCTTTTGTCCTTTATGGATATCTTACAAAAATTTCTTTTATTGCTTTTGAATTAAGCTTTCCTTACTTGGTATATGCATAAGTAGTGCATTTAAATATCTTTAAATGAGTCAAGTTAGGTGTATGTCTTAACCAAACCTCTTATAGAGTCTTGAAATTTAATACTAAGAAGCATTTCTGTTCATTAAGTATGCTGTTGTGTTCACTATCTCAACTTAAAAAAATTTTGATAAACCTGCACTTATTAACATGGATCAAACCATTTCCATAATATTCTATGCAATCTCTCAGCCATTCCATTTTATTGATGAGTAAAAGTAACTATTCTATATGTAAGGACACCATTTGCTTTGCACAAATTATCAAAATCTTTGTTGCAATGCTTTAGGCCATTATTAGTCCTCAAGGCTTTAACTTTTTTGTTGGTTTGATTTTTTGTCAATTTAAGCCATTCTTTAAATTTTTCAACTACTTGATTCTTGCTTTTTAAGGTAAATATCCATACTTTTCTTGAATAATCATTAATGATTGATAAGAAATACCTTACTCCTCTTATAGAGGTGACTTATGCAGGCCTTCATAAGTTTGAATATAAGTAATTTAGGATTTCTTTAGTGTTATGATATGGACCCCGAAAGAAACGAATCGTCACAGAATTGGAGTTTTAAAGAAAGTCTAAAAATTAACTATTTTGGAAGATTTTGATGCCACAAGAACTTTCTTGATGGAACATCAAAGAATTCTTGATAAGTCTAGGTAGAATGCCACAAGCGACCTTGATAAGTTCTAAGTTATAAAAAAGAACAATTAACAAAAAATAATTCTTTACAAATTTTTTGTCCAGCTAAACCTCCTTACATTTGAAAAAAGAAGACTATTTATAATAGTCTTAAATCTAATTCTAGTAAAATTAGAATAAAAATTTTTCTAATATAATAACGAGTAATTTAGAAAAATATATAAAAGTTTACAGAATTAAGAAGTCTAATAATTAATACATAAAGTATAAATTTAGTTAAAATTTGATTTTGCACTCTATTGCCTGCATCCTTCCTTACTTGTCTTTAGAATATCCAAATTTATATGATTTATTGAGATCTTCTTAATTAATGCACTTTGATAAAATCTCACAACTAAGAAAGTTTCTTTTGGACATGTCTTACAAGATAAAATTATCCAATTATTAGATAGCTCAATTAATAAAGATAATTAAAATAAATTAAACTAATTAGCTTCCTAAATAATAGCTAACTTTCTTAATTAATTATTCTAAACATGTGTAAATAACAGTAATAAGCTACAAAACTCACTCAATGTCACTATGTACTTTACTTTCATACAAAAAATTTTGAATGTGCGTAAAGAGGATTGTTTTAAATTTTTTTGCACTACTCATTGTTATAAGTCCATTAAGCCACTCCAATGGTTCCGTTGACTCATGATTCGATATTTTGACCTTGTAGACATCGAAGATTTTTAATTAACTTTCATTTACTCCTTTATTTGTATCATTCTTTCCTTCTTCAAAAGGATTTGTCCACAAATCATCATCACCTATTTCAAAAGGAGAAAAGTCAGAAACATTAAATGTAGCATTAGCACCATACTCACTTCGAAGATTAAGTGTATATGCATTGTCATTAAAATGTTCAGTCACTTGAAATGGTCCATCTCCACGTGGATATAACTTGTTTCTCTTTCGCTTTGGAAAATATTTTTTTACACATATGCACCCACTCCCAATCTCCAAGTTTAAAGACTATTTGTTTTTGGCCTTTGTCTTGCTTTTTACTCATTTCATTTTTCAATGCTTAAATGAACTTTCTCATGGAGTTTCTTCAGGTAATTTGCCTTCTGTTCACCATTAAGACTCTTTGATCTTTTTAAAGGCAAAGATAATAAATCCAAAAGAGTTAGTGGGTTAGAACCATAAACAACCTTAAATGGTGAATGAGAAGCCGAAGAATGAATAGATCGACTATAGGTAAATTCAGCATGAGGTAAGAGATCTTTCCAATTTTTAAGATTCTTTTGAATAAGTGAACGCAAAAATCATGATTAAGTGCGATTCACCACTTCAATTTGTCCATCTGTTTGTGGATCGTAAGTCGTTGAAAATAACAATTTTGTTATCAACTTTGCCCACAATGTTTTCTAAAAATAGTTAAGGAATTTAACATCACGATTTGACACTATATTTTTCGAAACACCATGTAAACGTACTATCTCTTTAAAAACAAAGATCAGCCACATGAGTGGCATTATCTGATTTGTGACATGAATGAAGTGTGCTATTTTTGAAAATTTATCAACCACAACAAAAATAAAATCTCTACCCCCTCTAAACCAAGGCAAACTTAAAACGAAATCCATGAAAATATCTACCCATGGTTCACTGGGTATAGGCAAAGAGGTATACAAATCATGTGGCAAGACTCTAGACTTAACTTGTTTACAAATGATGCATCTCTCACAAATCCTCTTAATATTTCTATGTATATGAAGCCAAAAGAAATGCTCACTAAGTATGTCTAAAGTCTTTTGAATACCAAAATACCCTATCAATCCTCCATCATGTGACTCTCTAATAAACAACTCCCTAAGTGAGTAATATGGAATACACACACGTTTCTCCCTAAACAGATAACCATCATGTCTAAAAAACTTATCAAATATAACATGCTTACATGTATCATACACAATGGCAAAATCATGATCTGTAGGATATAATTCATTTATAAACTCAAAACCAAGCAATTTAGAGTTTAAGGATGTAAGAAACGCGTACCTTCTCAAAAGTGCATTAGCAACTACATTTTCCTTACCTTGCTTGTATTGAATTACATAGGGAAATGTCTCAAGAAATTCAGCCCATTTGGCATGTCTTCGATTCAGCTTGTTTTGTCCTTTCAAATGTTTTAGAGACTCATGATCCATATGAATTACGAACTTTTTAGGCCATGGATAGTACTGCCACGTCTCTAAGGCTCTGATAAGTGCATATATCTCTTTGTCATATGTGGGGTACTTCAAGGCAGCTTTATTCAGCTTTTCAAAGAAGTATGCTATAGGTTTCTCTTTTACATTAAAATAGCTTAAATTCCTAAACCAGAAGCATCACATTCGATTTCAAATGTCTTAAAAAAAATCTAAAAGTGATAGTACAGGTGCAGAAATTAACTTATCTTTAAGACAAAGAAAATGACTTATCTTATTCTTCTCCCCACATGAATGCCATATTTTTTTTGATAACTTTAGTGAGAGGTGCTATAATGGTGCTGAAGTCTTTAATGAAACAATGATAGAAACTTGCTAAAGTATGAAAATTCCTAACTTTAATTACGTTTTTGAGAGTAGGTGAGTGTTATATCGCTTTTACCTTTTCCTTATCAACTTGCAGTTCTTTTGAACTCAGTACAAAACCAAGAAAAACAATGTTATCCGTGCAAAATGTGCACTTTTTAAGATTAGCATAAAGCTTCTTTTTGCGCAAAGTATCTAAAATGCAATACAAATATTGAATATAATCATTTAGACACTTGTTGTAAATCAAAATATTATCGAAGTAAACAACAACAAATTTACCAATGAAAGCTCGTAATACATGATTCATTAAGCGCATGAATATACTAGGTGCATTTGTAAGACCAACAGGCATAACTAACCATTTATACAATCCAAATTTAGTCTTAAATGCAATTTTCCATTCATCTCTCTCTCTCTCTCTCTCATCTTAATCTGATGATAACTACTTTTCAAATCAATTTTAGAGAATATAGATGTACTATATAACTCATCTAATACATCATTTAACTTAGGAATAAGATGACAATATTTAACTGTAATGTTTTTAATGGCACAACAATCTATACAACTCATCTAATCTTTTTTAAGTACAAGAAGAACATGAACAGCATATGGACTCATGCTCTCTTGCACGTACCCTTTTGACATTAAGTCTTTCACTTGTCTTTGTATCTTTTTCGTTTCCTCTAGATTACATCTATAAGCAAGTCGATTAAGACTAGAAGCTTTAGGAATGAAGTCAATCTGATGCTCGATGCCTCGAATGGGTAGCAGTCCATTCAGAGTCTCCTCTGGGAAGATGTTCTCAAATTTCTGCGAAAGAGAAGTAATATGAGAAGGAAGAGAAAGATCAATCTCATTAGTGCTTAAACATAATTCTTTGTACAAGAGTACAAGGATTGATCGGTAAGAATGAATATCACTCCTTACATCACTTATGCTTGCATAAAAACTTTTTTTTTTGTTTTACTTCCCTATAATTTTTCCCCACCTTTCTTTTCACTCATACTCTTAAATTTCATTTTTTTTTCACACCCTTATTTTGTTTTGCTTTTGCTGCTTCTTGGCTCACTTTTTCTTTTTCACTCAACTCTATATCTCTTTTAATTCTTGATTGATCCTCATGTATAAGATGTGACGATAAGGGAATGAGAATGTACTTCTTATGATTCATGACAAACGAGTAATGGTTTTTATACCCATCATGTGTGACTCGCTTATCATACTGTCAAAGACGTCCTAACAATATATGACTAGCTTGCATAGGGACTACGTCACATGAAACTTAATCACGATACTTTCTTATAGCAAAGGACACTAAAACTTGCTTATCAACTCTAAGCTCGCTATAATCATTGAACTACTGTAACTTGTAAGACTTAGGATGATCTAACAAGGGTAGGCCAAGTTTCTTTACCATAACTGTGCTAGTCACATTAGTACAACTGCCAACATCAATAATAACATTACATAACTTGTTATTAATTAGACACTTAGTATGAAAGATGTTTTTAAATTGCTCAGTCTCATTATCTTTGATTTGTGCATTCAATGTCTTACGCATCATTAGACATTTTCCTTTAAATTCGTATGGATCTTTAAGCTTGTCTTTATCACTTACATCTTTAAGAGTTGACATTTCTGCATACATGGCTTCATCATCATCTTCATTAGATTCTGGCATGATCATTATAGTCCTTCTATTTAGGCATTGAGAAGTGACATGCCCCACACCAAAACACTTAAAGCATTTAAAATTATGAGGCTTAGAAGAATTAGAATTGGTACCTTTTTCTTTGCTTTTCTCATCCTCCTTAGGGTTAGAAGTCTTCGTCTTGCTTTTTAAATCAGATTTTGTGTTTTGCTTGTTCTCATCAGCTTTTTAAGATTTTAAATTCAAACTAGATCCATAAGTGGACTTGAAAAGCTTCTTTTGTTTCAATTGCCTCTCTGCCTTCATAGCCATGTGAATCATGTCCTTAATATCAACATACTATTGTAATTCAACAATATCAGCAATCTCATGATTCAATCCTTGTAAGAACCTAGCTATGGTAGCTTTACAATCCTTCTTAAGGTTTACTCGGATCATTGTGATCTCCATCTCTTTGTAATAGTCTTTCACATATTTGGATCCTTAAGTCAATCTTTGCAAGCATTGATGTAGTTCTCTATAGTAATGGTTAGGAATGAAATGCTTTCTCAAGATCACTTTCATCTCCTCCCATGTACTAACAGGTGGTTCTTTATTTTGTCACCTACTCAAAATAAATTGATCCCACCAAATTAAGGCATTGTCAGTGAATTATATGGTAGCAAGATGTACATTTTTCTTGTTTGAGTAATTGTGACAATTAAAAATCATCTCAATTTTGCGTTCCCATTCAAGGTATGAATCAGGGTCAACCTTGCCTTGGAAAGGTAGAATTCTTATTTTAATACTTCTAATGTTATAGTCCATATAATCATATTTCCCTCGGTTCTCCCTTGGTGCTTCAGATGTTGCATCGTCAAAGTCATGATTTTCAGTTTCATAATGGATCTCAGTTTGTCTTCTTCCTTATCCATTAGTGTTATGTGTTTCAATCGACAATTATTCTATGGTTCTTTGCATATTGTCCATGGTGGCATTATTTTTCTCCAAAGTAGCTTGCATCTTCTTTAGCAAATCACGGTAATCACTCATTACACGTTCAAGTCTCAAAACATACCCTTATAATGCATCAAATCTAAATGTATTGATATATTTTAGTTGGTCATCAGTGGTCTTGTCTCTGTGTGCTATGGTGTTTTAGATCTAAAAAGGAAAATTAGAATAGCAAAATAGGTCTCACAAAGCTCTCTCTTTTTTTTTTTACTTATCACTCAATAATATACTCACAACTCTCATGTTTCACTCTTAATATGGCTTTTATAAGGGATGCTCACTCTTCTTACCTTTTTTCACTTAATTTCTCTTCGTATGCTCTTAATTAAACTCTCAAACAAATTAAAATTGATTACGTTGTTCAACCAAAGACAAATCAAGAAAGTTTTTAATCTCAATGGTAATAGCCAAAAAAGGAAAATTTACGAATTTAGGTGGCTTAGAAAGTGGTTAGTTTAGGAAGCGGTATGAAAAATTTATGGTAAGTTTAGGTATTGGTCAGATTAGTTGGGTTTTGATATGTTAAAATTGGTATAATTAGGAGTGGAAAAAATTAGTAAGGTAGTTGGATATGTTGTGATTTTAGCTGGACATGTAGTTTTGGCCCAGGTTAGAAATTGTAAATTTCCAAATTTAGTTGTCAAAAATTATAGAAAATTTAGTCAAAATTTGGCAACTTTTGGTTTTCCAATTATTGACATAATATTTTGGTCTTTATTGGCATTTAAGAATATTTTGTTTTCCTGCAATTTGTCTTCTTTTTTTTTCTTTTTTAAAAAATAAATATGGAACCAATAAGTCAACTAAGACAAACAAGAAATATTGCCTTGGGTACGCGTGGCTAGTTTGGAAGTCACGAGCCAGGGATGATGGTCACGGCTAAGGTGGTTTAGTGGCTGGTTGGTTCGGTTTTGAGGTTAAAAGATGAAAATTAAAGATAGAACAAACAGAAGGTAGAAGAAGAAAAGAGAAAAAAAATAAAAAAAAGGAAAGAACGAACCTTAATTCTAGAGCCTTACTCTAATATCAAATGATATGAACCCAAAAGAAACGAATTGTCACGGAAGTAGAGTTTTAAGGAAAGTTTAAGAATTAAGTATCTTGGAAGGTTTCGACGCCACAAGAACTTTCTTGATAGAGCAACAAATAATTCTTGATAAGTCTAAGTAGAACGTCATAAGCGAGCTTGATAATATCTAATTTGTAAAAAACAACAATGAAGAGAAAATAATTCCTCACAATTTTTTTATCCAACAAAATCTCCTTACATTTGAAAAAAAGAAGACTATTTAAATAGTTTTAAATCTAATTCTAATAGAATTAAAATTAAAACTTTCCTAAAATAATAAAGAGTAATTTAAGAAAATATATAAAAGTTTACAGAATTAAGAAATCTAATAATTAATACATAAGGTATAAATTTGGTGAAGATTTGATCTTACACTCTATTGTTTGTATCGTTTCTTACTTATTTTTAAAATATCCAGATTTGTATGATTTATTGAGGTCTTTTTAATTAATGCACTTTGACTAAATTATGCTAAGGAAGCTTCTTTTGGACATTTCCTACAAGATAAAATTATCCAATTATTAGATAGCTTAATTAATAAAGACAATTAAAATAAATTAAGTTAATTAACTTCTTAAATAATAGTTAACTTTCCTAATTAATTATTCTAAACATGCGTAAATAACAGTAATAAGTCATAAAACTCTCTTAATGTCGCTGTGCGGCCCACTTTCACACAAAAACTTTTTAATGTGCGTAAAGAGAACTGTTCTAAGTTTTTTTGCACAACTCTTTGTTATAGATTCACTAGGCCACTCTAATGGTTCTATTGATTCATGATTAGATATTTTGACCTTGTTGATATTGAAGACTTTTAATTGACTTTCATTTGCTCCTTGATTTGTATCATGTTGTGTTTACCAATCCTAAACTTGACTTTGTGATGCTTTTCCATTATGCAGTTTTCACAGAATTTTAATGATCATAACATTTTGCATTCTAAAAGACTTTGTTTTCTTAATTCTTCAAGGCCCTTCTCACCCAAATGACCAAGTCTCCTGTGCCATTTTATAGCCAAATCAAAATCATTTGCACTCACAGTTCTAGATTCACCAATTAAAGCTCTTTCTTGCAACACATATAATTCATTCTTCTTTTATCCTTTAAGCCAAACTAAGGATCTTTTTAAAACTTTTATAATACCATTCTCTGCCTTAAATATGCATCCAATATACCCAATGATAGTAAATTTTTCTTTAAGTCAGGTATATATCTAACATGTTTAATAATTATAATATTGCCATCACTAAGTATGAATTTTACATATCCTATTCCATCCACATTGTAAGACATATTGTTTCCCATTGAAACCTTCTTATCGTTAATTAATTCTAAGGTTAAGAATAATGTTTTATTCGAGCACATGTGAAAAGTGCATCCTGAGTCGATTGTTCACTCACCTTTAGGTTTATTATGAGAGGTAATCAACATAAATGCATTCTTGAAGTCATCCTCAGTCATTACTGCTGCATCAACTTGTTTTTTAGGTACTCCTTCGTTTTTCTGAGTTTGTCTCTATAGAAAATCTCTTTGAAAATGACCTTTATAACAATGAAAGCACTTAAGTTTCCTCCCTTAGAATTTGATCTTGAACCTTTCCTTCCCTTGTAATCTTTTTTATCTTGTCTTCCTCTGGCACTCAGACTCTCGGTTGTACCTCTGTTCTTTCGTTCATTCTTTTTATTTAGTTCTTTTAAACTTAATGCAAACTTAACATCATCTATTATTATTATATCCCTTCCATATGACAATGTTTTTATAAAATGCTCATAATGTGGTGGTAAAGATGTTAAGACCATGAGGGCTTGATCTTCATCTTCAAATTTAATATCTATTGTTTCAAGATCTAAAATGATCTTATTAAAATTGTTAAGATGTTCTTTAATTGAAACCTTTCTTCAAGACTGAAAGTATAGTGTTTTTTTCTTTAAATATAGCTTATGTGCAAAAGATTTTTTTATATACCTAGATTCAAACTTGTTTCAAACTCTAAGAGCAGTGTTCTCCTTAGATATATCTCTTAACACTCTATCACCTAATGACAAAACGAGAGCATTGTAATCCTTTTTCTATATCTTCTTTTTCTTTACTTTTTTTAATTTTTGAGACATCTGGCTTTCTTCTACTAGTGCTTCTTCAAGACCTGCATAAACAAGGTAGACCTTCATCTTCATCTTCCATAAGTTGAAATCATTTTCACTTATGAATTTCTTTATAGAAAACTTAGTTAATGTTATTTTTGATAAACTTTGAGTGGCTTTGATACCATTTATTAATTCTCTTGATCTAAACAACCAAAGAAACTTAAGAATATATACACACAAGTAAGATAGATGAATCACAAGTAAAGAAATCCAGTAACACTGAATACTTCAAAGAATACAAAGGATTTTTTATTAAGCAATAGTCAAAATTATAGCTTAAAGGAAACTAAATACACCATTTGTTGTATATGAAATTTATAGTTATGTAAACATGTCTAAAACTAACTGCAATAACTCGCTTGTAACTACACTTAACCACTTTAATAGAATTTAACTTCCTCAACGAAAAAAATACCAACCCAACACATAACAGCTCATCTTCTTTTAACTTCCACTAACGTAGTTTTATTCATCTTCAATCTGAACCATGCTAAATTTTAATCACACTAACAAGAAAGCTATTTAAGTTCGTACTATGTGATAGACTTCTTTATAAAGGAAAACTCTTACGTATAAGATAAGTTGATGAACGAGTAAGATATGTGAAAGGTTTATACATCGAAGATTTCTAGCTATTTTAAGGTGACAAGGATATTACAAAATATGCTTTATTACGTTTATTAGCTGTGAATGTAACAAAATGTGGTTCTTTTCATAAAAGGATATGTATTGTGTAACATATTTAAACTGGCCAATGAAAGGTTGGATTGTACACCACATTACCTATGTTGACACATTTATGGGATAATATCTCTATAAATTTCTTAGGTGGTCTTCCCAGATGTGACGAGGACACGACTACTTGTTTGTAGTAGTCGATAGATTCTCGAACATGGTGGTACTTATACATTTTAAAAAGACAGTCAAAGTAAAATAAGCGACATGACTCTTCTTTGGTTTGCCCAACTCCTTATATCTGATCGGGATAATAAGTTTTTCAATAAATATTGGTATTTGCTATGAGCCAGGATGGACATCAAGTTAAAACACAATATTACATTTTATCCTCAAATAAATAGTTAGACTAAAGCAGTCAATATGACTATTGTATTTCATTTTTGAGGATGCATTGCTCGAGGCCCCAAAACTTGGAATGAGAGCATTCCATTTTTGCAATTTGCCATCAATCACACTATATACAACTCAATAAACAAATCACCCGTAGAAGCTTGCTTGGGCTTCCTACCATAAAGCCCTTTCAGTTTAGAGTTTGCCATCGAAACAACGTTACAACTAATCAATGACAAAGGTGACATGATAAGGCGCAATAATTTGTGGATGGAATCAAGAAGATATATCAAGAAGTGGAGCAGTAGCTACAAAAAGGCTCAAAAAAAAAAAAACTACAAAGAGTGCTATGATCAACATAGTGTAAAGGGTAATTTTTAAGAAGGCGGCCTTGTTTGGTTACAACTAGGTAAGGATTGGTTACTGGGATTAGGTAAGAAGCATAAGCCAATTTGCAATAGACCTTTAAAATTATTCGCCGAATTGGAAATAATGGGATTAGGTAAGAAGCATAAGCCAATTTGCAATAGACCTTTAAAATTATTCGCCGAATTGGAAATAATGCATGTCAACTAGAGCTACCAACTTATATAGAGATGTATTCAGTAGTTAATATCAAGAAATCAACACTTTTTGAGCCATCCATACTTAATGATGAACCCGAAGAAGTTTTACCTACGGTGGAAGATTTAGTCATTGAACAAAAAGCTATACTAGTTGAAGATACAATGGTAGAGAGAAAGGCAACTACAACCAAACATGGTGCAATAAAAGTAGTTTGGATTAGATGAAAAGGCCAACGACCAAGTGTAACAAAATGGTTCTCATAGGAATCTGGACAAGTACAGTTTCCTCATCTTTAGTTATAGAACCACCAGCAGCTGGCTCTTCGTAGCAAGTGGAGTCATGATCTGGGAGTTCTTTTGTTTACGCTTTGATTATGCCATGCAGAAAATAACAATAACAATAATAATAATAATAATAGCTCCACCAACGACCCAACTTATTACGGTTTGTTGGCCCACTTCATTGGGCAGTAGAGAAGGACTAGTTCACAGGACATAATCTACCTTACTTGTCGGACTTGCCAACTATAAGCCTAGTGCTCCTAGGAGATAGTAAAAGGAAAAAAAAAATCATTATTGTGATCAGTTTGAATTATTTAAGAGAAATAATAACTCTTATATTATGTAAAAATTCTCTCTGATACGTTTTTTTTTTTCTGCCATGTTTAATTGCCAACCTATTTTTATTATACATTTAAATCATGCTAGCATACAAATAGTAATTTGGAAATTGATTATGACATGTAAAGTATGCAGACGATGCATTTTCTTTCTTAGTTATTCGTGTAGGTTACAAATTCAAATTATAACCCTTAACTCTCCATTATGATTTTGTAACTCCAAATTCAAATTTAAAACTTGTAACTGCAGTAATAAGTAGCCATTAAATCTCTATTAAGTGTGAGAATTTTTTGATAGGAGGAATTC
Organism: Khaya senegalensis; assembly: GCA_032402905.1. NCBI lineage: Eukaryota > Viridiplantae > Streptophyta > Magnoliopsida > Sapindales > Meliaceae > Khaya > Khaya senegalensis. The sequence continues at coordinate 6,615,090 of CP135553.1, read as the reverse complement.
TATAAATTGACAGGTGTTTTGCTTTGCTAAGGTCCATAAACTCGAAATTCTTGTTAAACACCATCTCGAGAGGATTTAGAGATGTTAGAAGGTTTTGATAGTATCAAGAAATGTCAACAAAAGTAATGGCGAGAGGTTAGTATTCCATAACTTTCACACTCAATTTCTTCAATTTTAAAGTATACTTTAAAGTTGTATGCTTACATTTGGTATAAGAGCATGTTAATAATCTTTATCTTGCCTATTTTGTTGAGCGTTTTTGAATAAAACATGAAATGATAGTATGAGTTTGTTAAATTGATTTTGATTTTTATGCAATATGATTTTGTTATAAATTTATGTTATAAATCATTTTAGCATTGGATTTATGACATTTTGGACATAAAAAATATTGAAAATAATGTTAAAAATGATTAAAAAATTGATCGGATATGTTTTTGGGTCTGTGGGTCTGCATTCGGTTCGGGTCGACCTAACTGGAGGTTGAAGAAGACCCTTACCAGTAAATAACATGTCGGCTATTTTTGGACTATATGGATGACATATCATACAGGTTCGCTTCCGTGCATTCATGTTCTTTGCCACTGGGTCACGCGCTGCTTCTATGTTATAATGGCATATTTATTGGCCTTTAACCGTTTTAATTCTATATTAATTGCATGAAAAATTTGAAATACCTATAATTGAGTCATTTTTTTATTTTTAAAATATATTTATTATTTCATAAATATTTTAATAAATTAAAATTAAAATTATTAATAATTTAATTTAATTTTTAATTTTAGATATAATTAAATTAAATTATATAATTTAGTCCAAAAATCTATTTTTGTTCATCTTGATTTTGGTCTAAATATATGTTATATACCATTTAATTTTAAATCGAATTTAGATAATTTTAAGTGCATATCATTTAAGTTTATTATATATATATATATATTTAAATTTAATTTAAATATTTGAATTTATGCATATTATTTATATTATGTTATATGCATAGTTTGATTTAATTGTTTATTTTAAGTATATAATTTATATTTTATATATGCAATAATATAATTTGCTTGATTTATGTATTTTTGTTTTACGTATATATTATAAAAATGATAGTTAGTATGCAAATTTATTAAAAAAAAAATACATAAAATGCTATGTTAAGTATTATTGTTAGGTATAGTAATAGTATTTTATTTTACTTCTAATTACATATTTGAAAAATTTTATCTAAGGAGATTAGATTTTAATTGGGACCGCTTGTGACCCCTTCAATTTTTCTTGAGAATTGACCTACTGTGATTGTTAGTTAAGTAGAGTACTCTCTATTACATGTATAATGGATATAAAAATTTTCATCATCGTATATTTGAATATCTTAGTGATCTATAAAGTTTAAAAAAATAGGGAATAACCATAGTATTCCTAAGTTAAATGAAACTTTATATTAAGTTAGGATCACATAAAATTTAATACATTAATTGTAGTTAATCATATTAGATATGATAAATTTTATCCCACAGAAATTTTTATTATGTTTATATAATTAATTAGGATAAAATATTATATTATTTTTCTTAATTTACCCACAAGAGTTAAGAAATTGGATATAATATAATAATTTTATTATTAAGATATGTGAATCTATTTGAATAATTTACTTAGCTCACAGGTAGTATTTTATATCATGTGATTCATATTTTATGCATATTTTATATTGATAAAATATGATAATTATTAAGTCTCAATAAAATTCATCATAAATATATATTTTTGCAATATCACAATCTACAAATATATCTGATATTAATTTAAAAGTTTCTGAACTGGTAGGAGATAATTATAAAATATGAAAAGAGAAAATATTGTTATATTTAGGGTGGCAGGATAAAGATTATGCTATTTGAAAATACGAACCACCACCTATTACTGATGCTAGCACTTTGGCACAAATTAAGTTTTATGAATGTTAGGAGCGATCTAATCACCTTAGTGTAATATTCATAAAGACTAAAATTTCTGCTAGCATACGTGGTTCAGTCGCTCGGCATGATGATGTCTATGTTTTGATGAAAGCTATCGATGAACAATTTAAGTCTTTAGATAAAGTATTAGCTAGTACCTTTATTATGCAATTCTTTTTCATAAAACTCATCACTATTATTGATGTGCGAGAACACATCATGAAGATAAGGGACAGTGTAGCTCAGCTGAAATTATTAGATGTGATAATGTCTGAATCTTTCCTTACGCACTATATTTTGAATTCACTTCCACAACTATATGGATCCTTCAAAATTTCTTATAATGCACATAAAGATAAATGATCAATTAATGAATTGTTGACCATGAGTGTTTCAGAAAAAGGAAGGTTGATCACGGAAATGGAAGTGAATATTCAAAGTGCACATTTGGCAATGAAAGGAAAGATTAAGAAGAAAGGAAAAGACAAAATACATGTCCAGGCTAAAATAAAGAAAGAATCCAAATATTTCTTTTGTAAGAAAAAAGGACATATAAAGAAGGATTGCATTAAGTTTCAGCAATGGCTTAATAAGAAATGTATTTCTTTTTCTCTTGTAAGTTATGAATTTAATATGACTGAAATTTGTCAAAACACATGGTGGATTAACTCGAATTCTACAATCCACATTACAAATGTTTTACAGGGCTTGTAAAACCTAAGGAAACTAATGGGAGTTGAGCAATTATGGAGGCTATTTAGACATACAGTTTAGTTCTCAATAATGGTTTTGTAATAAATTTGGAAAAGACCTTTTATATTTCTAATTTTTCTAAAAATTTAATTTTTGTTTCTAAATTTATACCCTATGAATATTTCTTCAAATTTTCAGAATTTTTTATGAAAATTTTTTATAAATCTAATCTTGTTAAAAATGGTACATTGTCTGATAGTCTTTTTCATATTAATTTATAAAATAATGCTTATTATAATACAATGCATACTCATACTGGTATAAAAAGAAATGTTATGAATGAAAATTTCTCTATATTATGGCATCGGAGATTAGGATATATCTCTATAGAAAGAATCAAAAGGTTGGTAAATGATAAAGTACTTAATGCTTTAAATTTTACTGATTTTGAGATTTGTGTGGACTGTATAAAGGATAAACAAACTAATAAGTCAAAGAAAGGTGTCAAAAGGAGTTCAAACTTATTAAAAATTATACATACAGACATTTGTACTCCTAGTATAAACTCATATGGTCATAAGTATTTTATCACTTTTATTGATGATTATTCATTATTTATATATCTCTACTTGTTGAATATTAAGGATAAAACATTAGATACTTTTAAAATATTTAAAATTGAAGCAGAGAAATAATGCGGTAAGCAAATAAATATTATGAGGTCTGATAGAGGTAGTGAATATTATGACAGATACACAAAAAATGGACAAGCACCTAGACCATTTACGAGATTTCTTCGAGAACATGGGATTGTTGCCCAATATACTATGACTGGTTCATCAGACTATAATAGTGTAATAGAAAAAAGAAATCGAACATTGTTGGATATAGTGCGGAGTATGCTTAGCAACTCCAATATTCCTAAGTCATTGTAGATAGAAGTTTTTAAGACAGCTGTGTACATATTAAGCCGAATTCCAATTAAGGTAGTTTCTAAAACGTCGTTTGAGTTATAGAAAGGTTGAAAATCCAGTTTGCAACATGTACGCGTTTGGGGTTGTTCTTGTGAAATAAAAGTTTATAATCTGCAAGAGAAGAAATTAGATCCTAAGACCATTAATGGATATTTCATTAGATATTCAAAAAGGTCTAAAGGATACATATTTTATTGTCCATCATATCACATTAAGTTTGTGGAATCAAGAAATGTTAAATTTCTTGAGGATGACTTAATCAGTGGGAGGGATCAATTTCAGAATAAAATTTCTGAGAATGATCATTTAGAACCGTCCACTTCAGGTACTAAAGTGATTATCATCAACAACATCCCTTCAGTATAAATAGATATTGATGCAACAACGGTTGATATTCAACCAAATGATAATCAAATTTCATAGACTGGTGATACGTAGGTTGTTGAACAATTAGTTATACAACATACTTCTCAGAAAAATGTTGAAGCAACATTAAGAAGATCTACTAGAGTAAAAAGATCACCAATTTCTAGTGATTATATTATGTATTTATAAGAGTCAGATTATAATATTGGAGTTATAAATGATTCGAAAACATTTTCACAAGCTATGAGTTGTGAGCAATCCGACTTATAGTATAATGCCATGAAAAATGAGACAAATTCTATGTCAACGAATGAAGTCTGAGACCTTGTTGAGTTGCCTAAAAGGTTCAAACCCATAGGGTGTAAATGGATCTTTAAGACTAAAAAGGATTCATTAGTCAACATTGAGAGATACAAGGTTAGACTTGTTGTCAAAGGGTTCACTCAGAAAGAAGGAATCGATTCCACAAAAATATTTTCTCCTGTGTCCAAAAAGGATTATTTTTGTGTAATCATGGCATTAGTAGCTCATTTTGATTTAGAGTTGCATCAAATGGATGTGAAAACGGCATTCCTTAATGGTGATATGGAAGAAGAGGTTTATATGACACAACTTGAAATATTCTCTTCCAGTGATGGTGAGGATTTAGTTTGTAAGTTTAAGAAATCTATATATGGGTTGAAACAAGCCTCTCGGTAATGGTATTTAAAATTTTATAAAGTTATTTCTTCATTTGGTTTTGAAGAAAATATTATGGATCAATGTATATACCAGAAGGTTAGTGGGAGTAAAATTTGTTTCCTTAGTTTATATGTGAATGATATACTACTTGCAACCAATGATAAATGGTTTTTATATGAGGTAAAACAATTCCTTTCTAGAAATTTTGATATGAAAGATATGGGTGAAATATCTTATGTCATTGGCATTAAGATATATAGAGACAGATATAAGGGTATTTTAGGTCTGTTTTAGGAAATTTATATCAAGAAAGTTCTAGAAATATTTCGAATAAAAGATTTTTCTCCAAGTGTAGCACCAATTGTTAAGAGAGATAAGTTCAGTTTAAACCAATGCCTTAGAAATAATCTCGAAAAGGAACAAATAAACAACATTTCGTACGCTTCAACTGTTGGAAGCATTATGTATGCTCAAGTCTATACAAGACCTGACATAGTTTTCGCAGTTGAAATGTTGGGACGATATCAGAGTAACCCAAGATTGAATCACTGGAGAGCTGCAAAAAAAGTTTTGAGGTACTTTCAAGGGACTAAAGATTACATTCTTATGTATAAACGAACTGATAATTTGGAAGTAATAGGCTACTCAGATTTTGACTTCGCTAGCTGTGATGATTCAAGAAAATCAACATCTTAATACATCTTTATGTTAGCTGGTGGAGCTGTATCTTAGAGAAGTGCTAAACAATCAGTGATTGCTACTTCCACTATGAAGACTAAGTTCGTTTCGTATTTTGAAGCTATCTCTCATGAAATATGGTTAAAGAGTTTTATATCTGAGCTTAAACTTGTGAATTTTATTTCTAGGCCATTAAGGATATATTGTGACAATTTAACTGCTATATTTTTAGTTAAGAATAATAAAAGTGGGAGTCGAAGTAAACATATCAACATTAAGTACTTAGCCATTAGGGAATATGTTAAGGAAAATAAAGTAGTCAGTGAGCACGTTAGCACTGAATCGATGATTGCAGATCCTTTAACAAAAGGCATGCCACCATTAAAGTTTAAGGATCATGTAGTTAATATGGGACTTGTTTCCAGTATATAAATTTATTACTATTAATAAAACTCTGATTATTTGTTTTCTTATTAAGTGTGCACATTTATTTGAAAGAAAATAAATTTATTAGATTTAGAATAAACATGAGGTTTATTCATTAAGTTAAGATCATTATGTTGGACTAAGAATAAACATAGGGTTTATTCATTAATATTATCACATTAAGGCTGTAGTAAGAAGCATCATACATTTATAATACATAGAAGAGAAGTTGTCAATTTTGATAATATATCGCTATGATTCATGTATGCTGTTTCTTGTATATGAAAAATTTGAAGTTTACGGGCCAAGTGGGAGAATATAGGTTACAATTTCATTTAAAATAAAATTGTAACATCCAAATGATGGCCCTTAACTCCCCATTATGATTTTATAACTCCAAATTCAAATTTAAAACTTGTAATTATAGTATTGAGTGGCCATTAAACCTCCATTAAGTGTGAGAATTCTTTGATGGAAGAATTTCTATAAATTTAGAGGTGTTTTACTTTACTAAGGTCCCTAAATTCAAAATTCTAGTTAAATACCATCTTGAGAGGATTTAGATAGTTTATAAGGTTTTAGTAGCATCAAAAAAGGTCAACAAAACTAATGGCGAAAAGTTAATGTTCCATAGTTTCCGCACTCAATTTCTTTAATTTTAAAGCATGCCTTAAGATTGTATGCTTACAATTTGTTATTTTCATTTTAGAAGAAGATTCATAGATTTTGAGATATCAATATTAGCCTCGTTTTAGATTCACTCATGGGGTGCATTTAGAATGTCATTAATGTGGCGTGGCAGCCACGTTGTTTGGTGTTGTTAACAAGTCAGTTATGACTCAGTAAACTTTCAGAAAACAGATTGGTGTTCTAGGACGTACAGAAAGTTGGAAATCACCTCTTAAATCTCTGCAATCTCCATTCTTGTTAATAAAAGTGTCTTCGCGTGTTGCTCACCATGGATGTAAGTGTTTTGCCGAACCACGTAAACATGTTGTTCGTGTGTTTGATTAATTGCATCTGAGTAATTTCGTGATTGCTTTATCGGTTCCTGGTTTTTTCTCATTCATGAAACATTCTTGAACCGGTTTCCAGCTTAAAAATCCTAACGTCAACTTTCAAGGAAGCATATGCGTAATTCAAAAAATGATCGTTGAAATTAGTTTTTATGTTCATTTGTAGAAGGGATTAACTGTTATCATTCGCCAAATTCCACAATCAGCTGCCTGCATATATAAATTGCCAATCAGAAAGTAAAAGAATTACATAATTAATGTCTACCCTAATACGAGCAGAAATCGCAAAAGAACTGATAACAAGTGACAAACCACAAGAAATACATATATAAATATATAATGTATACGGATATGCAATCACACACACTATATATATAGATTGATACTATCTGGATCTGCAGCTAGCTAGCTACGTAGCTTCTTCTTATTGTTTCAAATTTTTCAGGTCATGGTGCTGGTGCTGGTGGTTTGACAAGAACAGCTGGGAAATCAAGCAGAACAATCTTGTCGATAGCTGTTGAAAATGTAGCCGAGAATTCGGTATGGCTGGGATGGCTTGTAAATGCGGTACAGTCTTCCTTTTTGTTGAATGCCATCAAGAAAGCATGCGTAAAACCTTGTCTAAGCATCTCTTGCCCTTCCACATCCTGTCCCCTGTTAACAAAAAATAAAAAATATTTTCCCTCGCATCTTCTCTGATGGCAAAAAAGACCTTCGAATTTAGGAAGGTTTTGAAGTTGTTCATGTGCGTATCCAATTATATACATGCAATTTCAAATAAATAATTGAACAAAAGACCTTGTGAAACTGGTTTAAGAAACAACACTAGAGAATACCCTTTAATGATTATTGGTACTACTATATTAAATTTATTGTGACTATTACTGGACGAAAGAAGCTTATAATATTATGAATGCTAGAAAAAGAAAGGAAAAGCAGAGATTGACTCACCATTCAAAAGATTTGACAAGATCAATCTCTGAAACCAGCTTCTCCATCCCTTTGATAATCCCCTCCACAGCCACACCTTCTTTGAACTTAACAATAACCAAGTGCTTGAACTCTCTCAGTGTTGCCTCTTCACCCATATCTGAATTTTGAACCCTAACGATAACAATGATAATGAAGAAAAGAAGTTACATTCGCAATGGGCTCGTATATATTTATAGCCGAGGCACAGGTACAGCCAGAGCCACAACCACAATTGAAAGGTCCTACCTGTCTAGCTATTGTAGCATTGCACTCGTGTTACCTCCTTAATTTCTTGGACACCGCCCGCATTAGAGTTGTACTACTGGTACTACTGCAGCAGCTTTGTGTGTGTGTGAGAGAGAGAGAGAGTTACATTGCCTAAAGTTAGAGGTGGCAAATCCGCAGCTCGTTCATGAAATTGAAATTTATTTATACTTGGGCTTAGGCAAATCTGCAGCTCGTAGCAGGAACTCTTTTACCACCTGTATATGTGACTTAGGCTTATGGTGAGGCAAGTGGAGACCCATGCATGCCATAGCGAGACCCACCAGTTGTGTCTAGCACCATTGTCGTATCTCAAATTTTGCACATGAATGGGGACCTCTCTTATTCCCATGGCCAAACCATTCTTTTTCTTGAAATTTGAGAGTTTCATTTTTCACCGCCAATGCCATACCATTGCATCCCCACCTCACTGCATTTTTTTTTCCTCCCATTTTTCCTTGTGGGGAAAGAAATGAAAGGACCTGTGCACTAATACTACCAGCTTTTTCCTCTCAGATATACACCAGGAAAAAAGGTTATTCATTGCTTGACTCTTTCTCCATGTCCTTCCCATGTGATGTGCCCCCAAGGTTATATTATTATTGGAGTAGTACACTTCAATTCGATTCATGTGGTGATATATATCAATGCATGACCACAGGGAAGCTTAATCAGAGCATTTCTTTTTCTCCCTACAGGGAAGAAAATTAGTGGTTAGGTTATATGTAAAATCAATTAGAATTAATAGAGATGTAAGATGACTGAAATGCATTATTGTCAATTTGGCAACTAGTAACAACTGCAGTTATATATGTTGTCTACTAGCAAATATTTGATAAGAAATCGTCAATTCCACAAGATTTGTTCCGAGAAAACGATAAAACAAACAAATCATACAACAACTTCTCTAGAATTTATTTACCCGTAATCATCGCATCATCTCATGCCTAAAATTTGGTTAAGTAATTAGTGCTGCCCTTGCTCGTCATTCGCCAAGCTCAAGACGTACAAATTAAGCAAGCACTTTGCATGCCCTAGGCCTAATACAATTAAAATTAAAAAAACATGTTCCTTCGGATCCATGGCTTTTGAAGCTGACCGACAGGATGGGCACCACTGGTGTAAAGAATAATATTTGAGTGCAATCTAGTATTGGTAATGCCAGTGCCGTAAAACTGATAAACAAGCCACAACAAACAAATAGGTACGTGTGTATGTATGCATGTATACAGCTGTAAGCTGCAGGCAGGCCACGGAATAGTGGTAAAAAGGAAGGACAGTCAAATTAATTCAAAAGCTCCATCATCTCATCAGTATTATTGTTCTCCTCTTTCCAGACAGTAAGCACCACCGCACTACTCTAAACAACAAACTTTATTTAGTCAATGCTACATTGATACATACACACGAGCAAGCGCGCGCACATTCAAATTTTTAATTTTTAATTTTTAATTTTTAATTTAATATTAAATAATAATTAAATATTTTATGTATCACATTAAATCTAAAAATAACAAAAACATACATAAATACTATAAAAAAAGATAACTAGTAGCTATCCGTCTACATGACAAAATTAAAAATTTTGTAAGATGTGATCAAGTTTTATAAAATTAAAGATTACAAATTAAAGTCAAGACTAAATCTAATAGTTATAGAATATGAAAGATGAAATTGTCATTATGTTAAATTTAAGAGTAGTTAATTATTATTCTACTTAAATATTAAAAATTTTAAAATATCTTATTTAATTACATTCTTTTTCTTCTATATATATATATATATATTTTTATAAATTTTTCTAGAAACTCTCAGTTCAAATATTAGAAAAAAAGATTGAAGTTATTAAGAAAAGAGAGAGAGAGAGAGAGAGAGAGAGAGAATGTGGCTGCCACGACTTCCATTGGCATGCTTAGTCATTTACCTCATTATCAATAGGCTCGCCATATTCCAATCCATAGCGGTGGCTGCTGTCTATCCTTTGGCAGTACCATATAAATTCATCAAGAAGTTTGTTTATTTGGACCCCTCTAGAAGGGTTTTGTCACTAGTTTTAAAATTTATGTCTAAATTCACGTTTTCTTGGGCCACCAAATCTTTTGGATGACTCTTTTACCCTTAGTGAGTAAAAGTTTAAACTAAAATCACAAAAACTCTTATCACAACTCTCTTACTCAACAATTCTCTTATGGGATGCATTTGTTAAGCTTTTGACAATATTTTTAGCTATTTTATAAAATATTTTTAAATTTATATGTTATTAGATAGCATAATTGTGATGCAAAATCTAACTTTGTTTGTTGAAATTTTTTATTTTTATTTTTATTTTATATTTCAATTAGAAACTAATAAGTTGAAATTCATATTTAGAGTTTATAATGCACGATTTTGTAAGACAAAGACTTGTACACAAGATATTATGTTAGTCAAACTCAAACTTGCATACATGAAATGCTACAAAATTAATTGTATCTTTTAAAATTGTTTTAACTAAACAAATCACATTCATTTTATAATTGTTTCTAACAACGATTGAGTTAATATATAAAATTAATTGTCATAAAATTGAGTGAGTTTACTACTTGTTTAGGGGTAGGCCAAATCTAACCAACAGATTGTTGGAGATAATTTTTAAAATAATGTATGTATGAGTGTATATATAAAAGTGATATTGTTCATGCATTAACAGCCAAGTAATTCCAATTCAAATATGTATGGATGTATGAGTATATATACACAAATAAAGTCAAAAGTTTCATTTATGTATTAATGGCCAAATTTTCATGTTTCCAATGCATGCATTTGTGAGTGGGCAGCAACATGGGCACTATAGTTTAAGGCCACAATACCCAACATGCTGTTTGGCGCTGCAATGCCAAGCCATAGTGCTCGACTCTTTATTTTGTGTATTATATACAGTATTGTAGCTCTAAGCTGTGGCTTGGGCTAAATAGATATGACCCTTCAATGTATTATTTCATATTTTAATTTGGTTTACACTTTAAATTAAATTTAAACATGACCTAATAGCTGTAAATGAAGGAATTTCATGAATAAAAGTATCTTTAAAAAGGGTTATATGCACATCTATAAAAAAAATGTATAAAATGGGTTTGAGATAGAAGAAGAACAACCAAAATTTCTCCTACTTTCTCTCACTATTCTTCTAAAATTTCTTATATTAAGATTCATATTTTCTTCCATCAAAACTCTAATGTTTTGTTTATCTGCAAAAATAAAATATTGATTCTTGGCAAACTTGTAATATTCAAATTTGTTTTCGTCAATGCACAACGCAAGCAAACACAAGTGTTTTATTTTATCCTGAAAGCATATTTACTTAACTAATATATATCACTAGACTCGTGGGGGCAAATAACATCTTAAAGAAAGCAAGTATTACGTAACTTGAAGCACACTATCTACAAATTTGTTTCTTTTTTTTTTTATATATATATATACATTATATTGTTGTTATTTGTTATTATTTATTTCATCTACTTCAAGATTATTTCCTCCTCTTCTCCAACTTCGCTTTGCAAATTTTTATTCTACTATACGCACATCCCACCAACACTCTTAAGATACTATTTTTTGAAAATGGCACAAATCTCATCATTACAATAATTTACAATAGATTTTGTAAAGTTGAAGTATTTTGATGATAGTAATTTCAGGTGTTGGTGGAAGAAGTTGTGTTTCTTGTTAGCTAGGCTTAATGTAGTTTGTGTTTTAACTACACCAAAACTAGAAAAACTTAAAGATGAGACATTGGCAGAAATATGATGGTTTTATATGTAAGGAACACATTTACAATGTAATGTCTGACAATCTCTTTAATCGGTACCATAATAATTCTGTAGTTAAAGTTATTTGGGATGCGTTGAAAATAAAGTATACGATGGAAGACACTACAAGTAAGAAATTCTTGACTTCTAAATTTTTTTAATATAAAATGGTAGATAGTAGGTATGTGGTTGAATAATATCATGAAATAATGCATATATTTTATAAATTCAACCAATTTAATATAAAGATAGATGAGTTTATTGTTGTTTCTTTTATAATTGATAAACTTCCACCTTCTTGAAAATATTATAAAAGAAGTCTTAAACATAAGAAAGAAGATATTACTCTTGATAAATTGGATGAAAACCTTTGTATTGAAGAGGAGATTAGGCTAAATAGTCTTGAAGATCTAAGCTTAATGTTCTCCAAAATTAATGTGATAGAGGAAAAGAAAGTAGCTTAAGCATTCTGATCATTCTAAAGGCAATCAAAAGAGGAAATTTGACTCTAAGGAGAGTCAACACAAGAAGAAAAGAAAAGGCACGTGCCATCATTGTAAGAAGTCTGGTCATTATAAAAGAGAATGTCGACTTCTCAAGAAACCAAAAGAATGTTCGACATCTAATTTTGTGATCATGATATCCAAGATGAATGTTCTCAAAAACAATGAGCATGGTGGATAGATTTTGGTACAACTAGACATGTGTGCAAAATTCAAAGTCTTTTCACATCATATGAAAATATAGAGGATGGAAATATACTGTATGTGGGAAACTCTTCCATAGCAAAAATCAAAGAAAAAGACAATGTGCAAAACTCTTGTCAGTATGTATCATGTACCAAAAGTTAGAAAAAAATCTTGAATCTGCTAACCTATTAAACAAGTTTGGCTTTAAATTTATGTTTGAGTCAAATAAATTTGTATTGTTTAAGGGTGAAAACTTTGTTGGAAAGGAATACATGTATGAGAAAATGTTTAAACTTAATATTAATAAAGTTAATATTTCTATTTATAAGATTGACTCATTATCTTTATGGCATAATTATTTAGGACATGTTAACATTAAAAGAATGCATAATATAGCTAATTTACATTTAATTCCTAACTTTAAGAATGACATACATGAAAAATGTAAAATATGTGCACAAATTAAAATTACAAGAACTCCATTTTTAAAGGTTAAGAAAGAAACTTCATTGTTGCAATTAATATATAGTGATGTTTGTGATATTCATAACATACCTATTAAAGGTGGTAAAAGATATTTTGTGACTTTTATTAATGATTATTCAAAATATTGTTATGCATATATTTTGCATTCTAAAGATGAAGTATTAGATAAATTTAAAATTTATAAAATTAAAGTTGAAAATTAATATAATATTAATAATAAAACTCTTAGAAATGATAAATGAGGAGAATATTATTTTTTTAAAAATTTTGTGAAACATTTGGCATTGTGCATGAGGTATCTTCTGCATATACACAATAACAAAATGGAGTGGTAGAAAAAAAGAATAAAATACTCATTAAAATGGTAAATGTAATGTTTTATAATTTAGGTCTCGAAAAATGATATTGAGGTGAAGTATTATTAACTACATATCATGTCCTTAATAAGGTACCTAATAAGAAATTAAATATCATACCTTATGAATTATGGAATCATAGAAAGCCTAACATTTCATACTTTAGAGTTTGGGGTTGTCAAGTTATTGTAAGACTACCAAAATCTAAAATAAAAAAAAATTGCGAGAAAAATGTGTTGAATATATTTTTCTAGGATATACAAAACATTGTAAGGCATATAAATTTTTAGTAATAGAATATAATGATTTTATAAAAATTAATAAAATATTAGAATTTAGATATACTATTTTTTATAAAAATATATTTTTTACTATTCTTAAAAGTCTTAATTAAGAAAAAGTGGATAAATTTTTAGATATTAACAAAAGATATGCCATAAATGAAAAAAATTGAACTTAGAAAGAGTAAAAAAAATAAAAATTAAAAAGAATTTTGGACCAAACTTTATTATTTATTTAATAGGAGGCACTAGAGATTCACATAGTAAACAAAACATGTTGTTACATACTATAGAATCTAATCCTCTTACTTATGAAAAAGTAATGAAATATCAAAATACTGTATTTTGAAAAAAGGCTATTAATGATAAAATGGAGTCTATAATAGGTAATAAAACTTAAAAATTAGTTAATTTTCCACCAGGATCAAAACTTAATGGTTGTAAATGAATTTTCAAGAAGAAAAAGAAAGTTGATAGAATAATAGAAAGATTTAAAGTAAGGTTAATAACAAAAGAGTTTACTCAAAGTAAAAACCTTGATTATTTTGACATTTATACACTTGTTGCAAGAATTGCTACTATTAAATTGTTAATTGCTTTGGATTCTATTTCTCATTTTGAAATCTATTAAATTGATGTGAAAATAACTTTCTTTAATGAAGAGTTAGATTAAGAAATTTATATGGAACAATCAGAAAATTTTGTCATGTTTGGACAAGAAAATAAAGTGTGTAAATTAATTAAGTTATTTTATGAACTTAAACAATCTCTAAAATAGTGGCATGAAAACTTTGATAAAGTAATTATATCAAATGATTTTATAATACACGAATCGGGCAAATGTATTTGTAGTAGGTTCTATAGCAATAAAAATGTAATTATTTGTTTATATGTAGTATTAGAGTATGCTCTAAAAATCATTCGTATTATCAGTTTAAGGGATACGTTTATCTTGTATATATATTATATATATTAATAAGAAAAAGAGTTATTTATTCATAGATATATATTATTTTCTTTATTTAGTCATGCATATAAATAGAATATATTTGTAAATTATCTAAATAATTTATTTAATAATTAAATAATATTATCAAATTCATTTCTTACAAAAGTAATATCGATTGAGCAATGATATCACATTATAGGCATATTGAATGTCTTCGGTGAATATCATGGATGCAATTAATGCAAGTAATGTGATGGCCACATTATTAGGACATTAGTATAGAATTAATAGTTGGAAAACTACTTATTTGAACATAATCATATAACGATAAATCACATGGTATTGTATGTAGTTAATGATTTATTGTATAATTGTACTAGTGTGCTATATTGTCCTTTGACCTGAAACATCACTAAAGAATCTGGTATAGATGTACGTGATTTTCATATAGTGAATAAATACGAGACTAGTCACATATTGTATGATAAAGTCTGTTTGGTCACATGTTGTTTGTATTTGGAAATATGTAATGGTTAAGATAGGATCCATAGACTTAATAAGTATAAGATCTGAGTTTTCGCTGACTCAATCCGAATTTGACTTTTCAGTAAATAGATAAAAAATAAATCTCTGATCAAAGTGATCAAATGTCACACGAAATAATAATGATGACAAGTTTAGCACATATAGATCGATGGTTCGTAATTTTAACGATAAAGGATTTTGATGTACTATGAACCCTGAATCGATTGGGATTAGATAATAGAAAGATTTTATCCACACGGTATATACAATTGAGATGAAAAATGATGAAGTATGACTTCATTATGGATTAGGGGTTATGGCACATTATTAAATGTTAACCATAGTCATTGAACAATTGAATACTTCGATAAACCCGAAAATTTGGAATAAATTCACAGTTATTCCATAATGAATCCACATGGTTACACCAATAATTAAAGGTAATAAGAAGTATTTGGGAATGATAATATTATCAAGAATAAAGGTTAGCACCTTTGATATAATATTTAGACCAAAATATATATATTCGATATATATATTTATGAATTTTTTAAAATATTTAAAGAATTTTTTTGTATTTGTATGGAAATGTAATTTATTGTAAATAATAAATATATATATATATGAATTCTTTAAAGTATTTAAAAAATTTTCTTGAGTTTGTGTGAAAATATAATTTATTGTAAATTACATGATCAAATTGATAATATTAATTATTTGAGGACTTAAATAAAAATGTATAATTATAAGATAATTACACATTAACCCATTTATATATACTTAATTACACTTTGGTTAAAAGTTAGTCAAATATTTACATTTAAGTTTATGGACTTAAATGTATAAAATAAAAATTATGTGATAATGACCATTTTATCCATGTCACCTATGCACCTTTAATTAAAAAATAAGGATAAAAATTAAAAAAGTATAAATTTTTTCAAATACATATACATGAACTTTATCATTTTTTCTTAAGAAAAAACTTGCCATAAACTCTAAATTTCTCCCAAGTTGGTCAAGTATCTCTAAGTCCATTTGGTGATGCAAATTATAGAGACTTTACGTAATTGAAAGTTTTCCATCATCCCCCATCAAGTAAGTATCAAAACTCATCCAAAATTTGTTATATATGTATATGTGTGTGTGTGTGTGTGTGTGTGTGTGTGTGTGTGTGTGTGTGTGTGATATATGATTATTTAGCCCACCATGTGTTTGTAAAAATATTTCAATGAGCACAAATTTCGATTTTATGCATGTCATGAGTATTTCAATCCAACAAATGGTATCAGAGCATGTTAGGATTGGTATGCATGCTTGATTGCTTGAAAAACTGACAAAATCGCACTAAATTACTCTAAATCATATCTTTCTGCCACCATGCTGCCCTTGCTGGAAATTTTGATTTTCAATCTATTCTAAATGATTTAGAAGATGCATAATGATGTATTTCGGTCATGGATGTGTTGTGTGATGGTTTTGGTAAAAAAACTGAAATTATGCACATATGGGCAACATTCGGCTAGGGTGGGAATTTGTGGTTGAAAATTGTTTTCAATCAATTCTCATGTGTTTGAATGATTCATAGAGATGAATTAAACCCATATGTGAAATGATTTTGGTTGGAAATCAAAAGGAATTTAAAAGGAGGGATTTTTAGCCAAATGGGAGGAAAGTGTGGGAAATGGTTTTCCATGCTAATTGGATGCATTTGGATGCATTAATTTGTTGTTTTGGACACATAATGATGTTGTTTGAATGTTGTTATATGTTTTAATGTGATTAAAATAGGTTGGATGAGTTGGAGATGCATAGTGAAATGGTTACATGGGATGTGATTATGTTCACAAAATATGAATTCCTTTTGATATGTTAATGGCCATAATGGAAGCTAAAATATTGGTATGTGATGCCATGTGATTTGGCTAAGTTATGTGTGATGTTAATTTATGCATGGATGTGGTAATAATGTGCTTGGCCGAAAATACATATTTATAAAAATTGAATTTTCATGAAAGATGCATATGCATGTATATGAGATATATATATGTATATGAGTGCAATTTTGAAATCAAAATGAGTTTAATTTCATATTTCCATGTGTGGGCTATGACATGTGTTGGTAATGAAAAATTGTTTTCATGGTGATTCATGTGTTTAAATTAAGTTAAGCACATGTATGTGTCAAATGTTTACACATAATGCATGATATATGTGTGTGTGTGTGTGTGTGTGTGTAATGGGATTATATGTATGTGTATGCATGAGTAAATGTTATGGCATGTTTTAATTGTTGTTGGAATTAACCATATACATGTGAATATATGTGTTTACATGTTTAAATGCATACATGCATGCATGATATTTTGTTCATGTATGTAAATTGGATTACATGCATGATTTAATGTATATTGGTTATGTATGTGAGTTATACATTTTTCTTAACATATATATATATATATATATATATATATATATATATACATTGGATGCATATGCTTGTACTTGTTTATATACAACACAATGATAACGTGCACGGTCCTATATATGATATTTACGTGTATGTACATTCCAGTATGAAAAAATGCATAACAACATCAAAATAAAACATTAGGTTAGTTCAATAACAAAACATACATAATGTGGTCATTAGTTTATCTAATTTTTATAAAATCATAAAAACTAACATAACAAATGTTGAAAATTACTTGTGAGACAAGAATTTTTCAAAAATCAAGTAAATCAACAAAAAATTATCTATAATGTGTAAAGTGTTACACGTGCATTAATAATTAGAGAATTATTAATGTGATATGTATTAAACGTTTTATTTAGAATAAAATTTGAATATTTGTATATATGATATACGTACTAAAAATTAATGTATATTTATTCATGAGATGAATAAATAAATATTTATTTGCATGTTTGATAGATATATTTGATACATATGAGACTGACATGTAAATTGACTCTCTATTAAATTATTAAATTCATGTCTCCCATGGTGGGATAACAATGAGCTCTATAGCTTAATATTGTATTTTAAAATTTTAAAATGTGAGGAGTATAGTATTGATGTTTTAAAATTTAGTTATTTAGTTCTTAAGTGTACAGTATTGTTTGGACCAAAATTTCTATTATGTGAGATTCATATGAAAGGTACATCTTGGGAAAGCACAATAGTTCGAATTTAACTAACTAAGAATACCAAGATTCTAAAATATGGGGTGTCTGAAGTTAGGGCAAGAAAAAATAAATCATACCTTACATGAGATGTAATAGAAAAGAGTTTCCTACTTATTGAGATTAATCAACTAAAATTTTAAAATGTGAAGTTGATTAATTTTGATAAGAATTTGATTTCCCACTAAATATAAAATTTTCAATGAAACTTTTGAGTCCTGACATAGGGAGTGTTGGATTCAAATGAAATAGCAAAAACTAATTTGATTAGTATTGTATTATAATATTCAAAATGTTTGATTGTTATTGTTTAAATTGTTTAGACATGTATAAAATACTAACTGAAACTTTCTTTTCTTGCAGTCTCTCATATTTGTGATATAATACATACAAAATATCGAACAATGCTCTCTTGAGAATATTGGACAATAATGTTCTAACGGGACATAATTTTAATGATTGGCTTAGAAATCTCAAAATTATTTTAGATTTCAAAAAATTTGGCTATATTTTGGAAACTTCTCTTCCACTTGAGATAAATAGTGATGCTTCACGTGATGAATATAAAGCATATGAGAGGTGACATGATGATAAGTGAAAAGTTTGAGGATACATGTTGACGTCTATAAATAAAGAGCTTCAGACTTGACATAAGAGATTTTATAGTACCTATGATATCCTCACTGTCCTATGATAATTCTCGAGTGAAGGAATATAAGTTATGTGATACCCTCTTCAGTACAAGGCTCAAAAAAGGAATACCTCAAGATGACCATGTTATTAAGATGATAAATTATATTAGTTAGTTAGATGGATATGGTGTGATTATGCCTGACTACATCAATATAAATTTAATTCTCCAGTCCCTCCTTTTTAGTTATAAATCATTTATAACTAATTATAATTTAAATAGGATTAAGTAAACTCTTCCAAAATTGCTCAATAAATTTCAAGATTTTTACAGGCAAATGAATAGAGGGAAAAGGGCATGAGGATGTCCATATACCTTCAACTAGTATGATTAGTAAAAAGTCAAAAAGCTAGCTAAAAAAAAGCCAAAAGTTAGTCCAAAAAAAAAGACCTTAAGAAAGTCCAATCCAAAATGGAGAAAGATAAGAACAAAGGAAATTGTTTCCATTGTAGGAAACATGGCCACTAGAAGAGGAATTGTCCTTAATATCTAGAAAGTCTTAAGAAGACTAAGTCAGGTATGTATAGCTGTTATATGATTGATAATAAAATAAATGTTATTTTAGATAGCTAATCCTAAATAATTGATTTAACAGCTACAACTTATGTATGTGTGTCGTTGCAGGCAATGCAGAATAGTTCTACATTGCAGAAAAATGAGATAGTATTGAGAATGGCTAATAGAGCAACTATTACTACAGAGGCCAAAGGATTATGCTTTCTTAAACTGGTGACTAGATACATTTTGAGTTTAGAATCTGTGCTGTATTTTGCTAAGGCCAACATGAACATCATTTTTGTTTTTGTATTATGTAAATTAAGTTACACTATACAGTTTAATGAGAATGAATGTTTGATATATTTAAAAAATGTATTGGTTGGTAGAGCAGTAAATACAAATAGTTTGTATATGCAACAAAGGCTCTATTAAATCTATTGTCAAGAAAAGAGCTCAAAATGAGATAAACCCTAAAGTTATGTGGCATCACAGATTAGGTCATATCGAAGAAAAACACATGATTCAATTTGAAAAAAAGTAAGATTTTAGGTCCATTGGGTTCAGAACCCTATTCAACTTGTAAGTCATATCTTTGAGGTAAAATAACCAAATTGCCCTTTAAAAGTAAAGGGGATAGAGCTAGTGAACTATTGAAACTTATATATACATATGTGTGTAGACTATTCAGTAAACAAGTTCAAGGAGGGTTTGATTACTTTATTACCTTTACTGATAATATGTCACAGTATATGTATGTGTATTTGATGAAATATAAAATTAAATCTTTTGAAAAGTTAAAAAAATTCAAGAATGAAGTAGAAAAATAAATGAGAAAAAGTATTAAATCTTTGTGATCAAATTGTTGATATGAATACTGGAGTACGAAATTTTGAGAATTATTGACAGAAAATAGAATAGTTTCCCACTTGACTCCTCCCTATACGCCACAACTTAATAGTGTAGCAGAAAGGAAGAATCGTACCTTATTAGATATGGTGTGATCTATGATGAGCTTTATAGATTTTTTATTGTATTTGTAGGGTTATGCCTTACAGACTACTGTGCATATCCAAAACAAATTCCTGTAAAAAAATTAGTCCAAAAAGCTAGGTATGAGATATAGAGTGGTAAGAAACCTAGTCTTAATTATATAAGAATTTGGGATTTCTCAACTTAGTTAAGTTAGTTAACATTGATAAGTTATTGCAAAAATTAGAGAATGGTCAGTTTATTGGATATTCTAAAGTTAATTTGGGATATTATTTCTATTTCCCTTTTAACTAGATAATATCAATCAGTAGGAATGCACACTTCTTAGAGAATGAGTTCTTAGAAGAAAGTGATGAAGGTAGATATATTGAGCTTGCAAAAAAGTCCTCAGTTCCGCAAATTAACATTGCTGTAGTTGGATCGTCTAGTTAACAAGCCCAGTATCGATTCCAATTTAGAAATCTTCTAGAGTATCGAAACTTCTAGAATGATATGGATTTTTCCATTAGCATGAGTATGACTAGTACTTAGTAGGAGAAATTCATCATGGTGATGATCCTAAAAGTTATGAGGAAACTATTCTGGATAAAAATTTAAAGAAATGGATAGAGGTAATGGAGTCTGAAATTCAATCCATGTATGCCAATAAAGTTTGACTACTTGTGGATCCACTAAAATGAATGATTCCTAGTGGTTGTAAATGGATCTTCAAGAGAAAGATTGATAAGGATGGCAAGGTAGAGACCTAAAAAGCTAGATTGGTGGTGAAATGTTATACTAAAAAACAAAGGTTAGATTATGAGGATACATTTTCACCAATAGCTATAACTAAGTCCATCTGGATTATGCTAGGCATTGCAACATACCATGATTATGAGATTTAATAGATGGATGTAAAAACTGCTTTCCTCAACGGGTATCTTGAGGAAAACATTACATAGAACAACCAATGGGTTTTATATCCATTGCAGATAGAAATAAGGTATGCAAGTTGCATCGATCCAATGGATTGAAGCAAACTTCTAAGAGTTGGAATACGCGATTTGATGAGGTAATCAAATCGTATATGTTTGTGAAAAACCCATGAACTCTATGTTTATAAATGGGTTAGAGGTCATGCTATTATATTTCTCATATTGTATGTGAATGATTTCTTGCTAATGGGTACTGATATTAGCATGATAACTAAGGTAAAATTTTGGTTATCCAAAAACTTATCTATGAAAGACTTGAAATATGTAACCTATGTCCTTAAAGTTTGCGACTATAAAGATAGAGCGAAGAGGATAATTGAATTATTTCAGAAATTGTACATAGAAAGAATGTTGAAGAAGTTTAACATGGAGAACTCTAAGAGAGGACTCCTACCTTTCATCCATAGTCTTTATCTTTCTAAAGATATGGGTCCAAAGATCGATAAAGAGCGACAACGGATGTGTAGTATCCCTTATGCTTCGGCAATAGGTAGTTTAATATACACAATGCTATGTACAAGGCCTAATATAGTATATGCAGTAAGTGTTACGAGTAGATATCAGGCTAATTTAGGGGAGAAACATTGGTCAGCTATAAAATCGATCTTTAAGTACTTAAGAAGGACGAAGGATTTGATTATGAGTTATGAATGTCAAGAGTTGAGCATTCAAGGATGCTCAAACTTGAATTTTCAGTCAAATATTGATGATAGAAAATCTATCTCAGCATTCATTGTTACACGAAATAAAGGAGTTATTAGTTGAAAAAGTTCCAAACAAACTACAACAACAAACTCCACAATAAAAATTGAATATATTGCCGCTTCAGAAGTAACAAAAGAGGCTATTTGGATGTGAAAGTTTGTATATGAACTTGGTATGGTTTTTAACATAAGTTGTCCGATAACTATATACCGTAACAATACTGGAACTATTGCACAAGCGAAGGAACCAAGAGTACACAAAAAATCTAAGCATATTCAGCATAAATATCACATTTTAAAAGAATTCATTGGAGTTTGAGGAATTATAATCTAAAAAATATATTCAACGGACAATATGGCTGACACACTAACTAAAGCGATAATACAAAAACAGCTGGACCTACATCTTGAGAAGATGGGTATAAGATACTATAGCGAATGGCTTTAGTGCAAGTGGAAGATTGTTAAAGTATGCCCTAAAAACCATTCGTGTTATCGGTTTCAAGAATATATTTATCTTGTACATATTATATATATATATATATATTGATAAAAGAAATAGTTCTTTATTCATAAATATATGTTATTTTCTTTATTTAGTTATATATATAAATAAAATATATTTGTAAATTGTCCAGATAATTCATTTAATAGTTAAATGATATTATCAAAATCGTTTCCTACGAAAGTGGTATCGATTGAACAACGATATCACATAGTAAGCATACTGAATGTCTCCGGTAAATATTATAAGATACTATTAGTACGAGTAATGTGATAATTACGTTATTAGGACATTAGTATAGAATAAATAGTTAGATAACGATTTATTTGAATATGATCACTTAACAATAAATCATATGATATTACATATAGTTAATGATTTATTAAGTAATTATACTAGTATGCTACGTTGTCCTTTAACCTGAGACATCACTAACGAATTCGATATAGATGCACGTGGTTCATATGGTGATTAGGTACGAGACTAGTCACAGCTTGTATAATAAAACCAGTTTAATCGCGTGTTATTTATATTTGAAAGTGTGTGATAATCAAGACAAGATTTGTTGACTTGATAAGCATAGAATCAAAGTTTTCGCTAACTAAATTCATATTCAAGTTCCCAGACAAATATTGATAAATAGTTAAAAAATAAATTTCTAGCCAGAGTGATCAAATGTCACACGAAAAAGTTCGCGATAACGAGTTTAGCGCATATAGATTGATAGTTCGTAATTTTATCAGTAAAAGTTTTGACGAACTATGAATCCTGAATCGATTGGAAATAGACAATAGAAGGACTTTACCCACACAATATGTACAATTGAGATGGAAAATAATGAAGTATGACTTTATTATAGATTAGGAGATATAGCACATTGTTAGATGTTAACCATAGTCATTGAATAATTGAATAGTTCAATAAACCCGAAATTTTCAGAATAAGGTCACAGCTGTTCCACAATGAACCCACATGGTCACACTAATAACTAACGGCAATTAGAAATATTTGGGAGTAATGATATTATTAAGAATAAAAGTTAACACTTTTGAAATAATATTTAGGTCGAAATATATATATATATTCGATATATATATTTATAAATTTTTTAAAATGTTTAAAGAATTTTCTTAGATTTGTATGAAAATATAATTTATTATAAATTATATAGTCAAATTGATAATATTGATTATTTGAGGACCTAAATAAAAATGTGTAATTATAAAATAATTGCACATTGACCCATATGTAACACCTTGAAATTTTTACTCTTAAAACCTTGTCATGGAGTTATAATATAGTATTTTTGAGAGTTTCGATAAGAGAGAGAGTTGACCGGTATTCGAGACAGCGTACTGTATAAGTAAAAAATACAGTATTTCATTACCGGTACCAGAAATTTGACGACGAAAGCGAAAAGTTGTAACTTTCGTCGCGCGTGCCCGACTATATAAGTGGGAAGAGGTCGAAAAACTTGGAAAACAAATTTCACTTTTTTCCTCCATTTTCTCTCTCTTCTCTCTCTCCTCCCGACAGTTCTCTCTCCTGTGAACAGTGACTTTCGTCACCGGACCTCGGATCACCTCACCACCGGCGAGTGGAGGACCGCCGGACCGCCGCGAGTGCAACGCCGCCAACCCCGCCCCGATCGCCGCTGCCACGCGCCGCCAAAAGCTCCGCCAACATAAACTTTGACCGGCGATTCACGGCGGACGGCGACGAGTTGACCGACACCTCCGGCGTGTCTGGCACCGTCTCGCCGCCCTCTTCACGGTGGTGTGCCCCGTTCCGGCATTTGGTCACCGGATTCCGGCGTGAGAAGGCTGATCGGGAAGGGGTATTTTCGGTAAGATTTTCGGCGATCAGTGTAGCTCCGGTGGAATCTGAACCGACAAGTGTGCTCTCCGACACTCGTACTCCAACGCGGTATGTTTAGATCTCAATTTGGAATGAGTTTCGATGATGATTTTAGGGTCCAAAGTACGTTCCTTAACATCTAAAATTTTAGGATGATTGGTGATTTTGAAGACTTTAATTTGTGTTTTGTGGCATATGGACACCATGAACAGCATCCCGACATCGCAAGAATCGCGATGGTGTGTTCCGTTCATGAAACGGAAACCGAAAGTTCGTGGGTTAAATAGTGCCTTGTGAATAGTATTGGTGAACAGTATCTTGCACGTTTTTTGAGAAAAATTCCGTAGCGTACGGAGGAGTATTTCGAATGCGTATACCCTCTCCGGGACAGTTTTTCATCATTCATATAGGCATTGGGTGCCTGAAGGTAAGATAATATAATATTTAAATTGTGAAAAAATTGGTTTTAATATTTATAATGTTTATACTTGCATGAATATACATCATAATAATGAGTTAAATTGTAGAAAAGTCCCATTGACGTGGAATGGGCATGATTGTGCAATTAGAAGTATTAATATCCTTGTGTTAGATATATATATATATATATAGTTATAAGCGTAATACCATTACCGTCGACCTGCAGTGCTAGATTAGGTATTCTAAAATACCTATACAGCATTGTATGTCCCATGTTTGTATTTACCTATATTTATATGGTAGGAACGCTTATATATACATACGTAATTATGCCCTTATGATGGAATGATTGAGTAGATGCTGCATTCGATGTTTTGCAATGCTATTCGAATTGACATGTTTGCATACGTTAGTATATTATAATTACTGTGCCGTAGTAAGGTAATGAGTATATTTTTACTTGTAATGACGTGTTGGGATTGCGTGTAATGACGCAATATATGATAACCGAATAAAATATGTTCTGCGAATTTGTATTAATAGTGGTATAGGGTATCCATGCGTTTGAATTGTAATATATTTCTGTGTTTTATCTTGATTGTCTTATGGTTTATTTATATGCCAGAGTGGAATATATTTTCATGACTTAGTACTGCTAGCCTTACGATAAATCCATGCGTGTAACGTCATTTTAGAAGATAAGTACTAATGAATATGATTCATAGGTAATTATATTACCTATCATGAAAATTATTAACGTGCTGCTTGATTAATGTAAGCAAAATGGTCATGTTGTCATGACTGAGTCAACTATGAATAAATCTGTGTGGATAACTGGTATAATTGGGATAATTATGAATCGGTAGTTTTTTCGTTACCCTAGTAAAGCCGCTTAGGACGGAGCAGCATCATTATAATAAGACTGTGGTGCCCTTCGAGGTATGTTGAACCCACAGCAGCTCCAGATTGATAATAAGACTGTAGTGCCCTTCGAGGTACGTTGAACCCACAGCAGCTCCGGATTGATAATAAAACTGTAGTGCCCTTCGAGGTACGTTGAACCCACAGCAGCTCCGGATTGATAATAAGATTGTGGTGCCCTTTGAGGCATGTTGAACCCACAGCAGCTCCGTATTGATAGTAAGACTGTGGTGCCTTTCGAGGTATGTTGAACCCACAACAATTGAGAAATGATAATAAGAATCATGGTGCCCGTAGGGTATGTTGAACCCATGGTTGGAAGCGACTGTTTTCCATAGCGTCCTTGGGTACGTGCAACCCATGGTAGAACTAATTATCCTGTTGGTCTGAGGAACCCGATGTGGGCGAATAACTATTGTATACATATATTGAAGTGTACGGTGGATATCATGACCACGATTCATAATTTACTTAATTATGACAAATCTATAAGAAAATGAATTCGTGTACCTATTAGATTCAAACTGCATGATAGAATACTTCTATCTGCTAAGAGTTGCTTGTGTTAGTGTGAACTGCAATGAGGCAGTAACACGTTGTGTTTTATTTGGTATGGGGACTGTCCTGGTTTTCTTGTACAGGTAGGGCAGCTTATATGTATAGGTAAACTCTTGCCGAATTTCTATAAGAAATACTATTCATACAGCTATTCATGACCTCCCTTGGTATTCTGATTTTCATATGTAGCGGAGGGTCTAGGATTACCTTTAATTGCAGTCACAATCAGGTTTTTGTTATGACTGTAAATGGCAGAAATGGTTGAAGTCTGATTACACCTTGGCAAGTGTCAATTCTTTGAGAGGAAACTTAAGCTTGTAAAAATAGAGAGCTAGCATCAGCTTGAACAAGGAGAATTAGTATTTAAATAAGATAATGAGTAAAGCAATAAATAGGCTACCTCACTTCTAGTATATATAATCCTGTTTAGCTCACCGATATGTTGGTAAAATGAAAAGAATATGTGTGAATTCATAATAAGATTAAAGATCATGTGAGAAACTTGAGAATATTTTGGAAAAGACGTATTGGATGTATTACAGGTTATTCGACATATTAGTTTGCACGTTTATTCCTATAGTTGAGAATACGGTAAGAATATGACGGTGCAAGAACTATGTTATAAGTTTACATTGTTATTGTCGGTATACTTAGTGAACGACTAAGATTAGATTGATATGTGTCCTTAGAATAGTATAGTTAATGTTTAATGTAAGTGAAAGAATCCCTAGTATGGGATAAAGAAGGAAAGACGTGTACTTGTAATTATGGTACAATTGTTCGGTGGTTTTGATTCAGTGAAAATAAAGAGATAATATGAATATATGATAACATAGACTGGTAATGAATCAGTATTGAGATAATTGTGATACGTGGATCGGATATGTATGTTCCATCTCCCTCAACTGGGCTTGTAAGCCAGTTTCTAATGGAGGTGTGACGTTAAGACTATGGTACCCTGAAGGGTAGGTGGAATCCACAGCTGTCCTCCAAATGGCCCAGTGGCTTAGAGTAACGACCAGGATCCATAATGTTTATAAGTATAATCAATCACTTGTAAACACAATGAAATTTCTATCACCAACCTTCCGGGAGTGGAAATGGCATACAGAAACAGTGTTATTATTTTACAAATACCCTCGGTTGTATCTATATTTAGGAGTTTAAAATATCTGTATCCTATGTGGGTATTAATTGTGTGCCTAGGATATTTTGGCTATCTCAGGCCGAGTGTGTGATTGATATTGTGTGGTTATACCAGCTTCTAAGTAGTTCCTCTGTATGGGGCCGCGGCATTAGTCGTTATTTATACGAATAAGTACGTAATGATTTTATATAATCATGTAGGTGTTCGTTGATAAGAATAGAATTAGAATTTAAACGAACACAGGTGATAGCGTGTTTCATTTAGATAATATTTTAATTGGGATTGCATTATCTGTATATGGTATATCATAAGGAGTGTTACTCTGATTGAGATATTTATACAGAATTCATAGATGATATAGTGCTTAGAATTCAAGAGGAGATGATATGATATCTTGTGTACATTATTGAACATATGTTTGTTGGAACATGTACATTGATATGTGGATATGCATTTACTTGTGTGTGTGGAATTGTGTAAAATGGCCAAAATAAGTAGAGATTCAGGTAACATGCTCCTTCCTTTATTTAAGTATTGTATTATCTTACTGAGTCATATGGTGTGCTCACCCCTTTGTGGAATTATTATTTTCAGGTGAATACGGCATAGCGGTAACGGTTCCGGAAAGTGCAGTTGAGGCAAAGATTTTCGAGTGGGGCATAGTATATTTAAGGTTTAGGCCATTGTTATGTAATTTATTTCTGTATACTCTGAAGTATTAATTTCATTAAAATGCATAACAATTCTTTAGAAAAAAAAAATAATACTATTTTAACTGTTACTATTTATGTGGTTACTTTTTATAAACTCTTTTGAATAAATGAAAACTTCGCTTCACTATGAGAAAGTGTTGATTTTTGTCTTTTCAATAATTTCAATGTACTATATACCACATGAATAGAAATGAAAGGAAGGGGGTGTTACACCATATATATATATATATATATATATACTTAATTACACTTTGGTTAAACGTTAGTCAAATATTTACATTTAAATCCAAGGACTTAAATGTATAAAATAAAAATTATGTGATAATGACTATTTTATCCATGCCACCTATGCACTTTTAATTAAAAAGTAAAGACAAAAATAAAAAAGTATAGATTTTTTTCAAGTATATATGCATAAATTTTACCATTTTTGCTTAAGAAAAAACTTGCCATAAATTCTAAATTTCTCCCAAATTGGCCAAGTTTCTCCAAGTTCATTTGATGATACAAATTGTGAAGACTTCATATAATTGAAGGTTTTTCATTATTCCTCATCAAGTAAGTACCAAAACTCATCCAAAATTTGTCATTTATGCATATATATAATATATGATTATTTAGTCCACTATGTGTTTGTGAAAATATTTCAATAACTACAAATTTTAATTTTATGCATGTCATGAGTATTTCAATCCAACATATAAATGACATATTAATTTTTTGAATTGATAGTAATAACATTAAAATCACTAAATCATTGTTATCATTTAATTTTGATATGAAAAACATGGAACTTACTAATGTTATTCTAAATATTAAAATTATCAGAAGTAATAAGAATTTAATATTAACTTTATCTCATTATATAAAGAGAATATTAAAGAAGTTCAATTATTTTGATTGCAAGGCTGTCACAATACCTTTTGATGTAAACATAAGGTTATATCCTAACACTAGAAGAGCAATGTCTCAATTGGAATATGCTAGTGTTATTAGTTGTCTTATGTATACTATAACATGTACAAGATCAGATATAGTTTTTGTTATTGGAAAACTTTGTAGATATACCAGTAATCCAAGTAATATAGATTGACAAATAGTATATAAAATTCTAAAATATTTGAAACATGCAATGAGTTATGGTATATATTATTTAGAATATCCTTTAATATTATAAGGATTCTCGAATGGTAACTAGATAACGCATTGAGATGATCATAATTTTACAAATGGGTGGATATTTATTTTTTGTGAAGATGCTATTTCTTGGGTTCTAAGAAACAAACATATGTAAGAAATTCTACCATGACTACAGAAATTAGCTTCTTATAGTAAGGAAGCTAAATGATTAAAAAATTTGTTAATTGAGATACTTATGTGGCCTAAACTAATGTCTCATTTGTCTATACATTATGATAGTAAGGTAACATTATCAAGACCATATAGTAAAATATATAACGGTAAGTCTAAATATATTAGTCTAAGACATGCATATGTGAGATAAATAATTGCTGAAGGAGTAATCACAATTAACTTTATAAGATCTAGCTAAAATTTGACTGGCCCATTAATTAAAGGCCTTGTAAGAGATGTTATCTTAAAAACTTTAAAGGAAATGAGACTGAAACTAGCATTAAAATATCACCAATAATGAAAACTCAACCTAACACTTGAAATATCAAGATCTCAAGTTCAATGAGTAAAGTACATCATAAGTTATGATTGTAAACACTATAATATTTAAATGCATCCCAAAGGTAAAGTATTTGGTACTTGTAATGAGTCAAGAAATGATAAATTGTTTAGTTTTTAATGAACTTAAAACATAAAAATGTTAAAATGGTTGGTTATAGGGCATTTTTAAGTTCACTTATGTGAGTGTCAGAGATAGTGCCGCTTTTTATGTAACTTGACTAGTTACTAGAACACTCATAAAAATAGGATAAAAGACACAATATCAATCCACATGTGGACTAAAAGAATATCTAAGAAAAAGAGAGTTTTTGTGTGACATATGTCCTGTTAATCATATAAAATAGTTGGTTTAAAATTTACCTACCATATAACTTGATTAACTTTGATATATTTTTATTAAGTAAAGATTCAAGTTCAAAAAACATATTCATTTATATGTAAGATTTCTAAGTCCATGCAAAAGATTTTTATTTTTTTTGAAATATAATGCATTTATTTAAAAATAGTGGGAGATTATTAAAAATAATTTTCAAAATAATGTATGTATGAGTGTACATATAAAAGTGATATTGTTCATGCATTAATGATTGTATAATTCTAAGTCAAGTCTGCATGGATATATGAGTATATAAACATAAATAAAGCCAAAAATTTCATTTATGTATTAATGACCAAATTTTCATGTTTCCTATGCATGCATTTGTGAGTGGGTAGTAACATAAGCGCTGTAGCTTAGGACTGCAGTGCCCAACACGTTGTTTAGGCTAAATAGATATGACTCTTCAATGTATTATTTTATGTTTAAATTTAATTTACACCTTGAATTAAATTTAAATATGATTTAATGGTCATAAATGAAAGTATATTATGAATAGAAGTGTTTTTTTGAAAAGTCATGCACATCTATAAAAAAAAAAGACATAAGATAGTTTTGAGATATAAGAAAGAACAACTAAAATTTTTCTTACTTACTCCCACTATTTTTCTAAAGTTTTTACATTAAAATTTATATTTTTTTGTATTAAAACTCTAATGTTTTATTTATTTATAGAAACAAAACATCGATTCTTAGTAAACTTACAATATTTAAAAATATTTAAGTTTGCTTTTATTAATGTACAAAACATGCAAATACAAGTATTTTATTTTATTCTAAATACGTATTTGTTTAACTCATACGCATCATTGAGCTAGTGGAAACAAATAGCATATTAAAAAAAGCAAGTATTACATGATTTAAAGTACAGCATCTATAGATTTGTTTTTTTTTCTCTACACATTATATTATTATTGTTTGTTATTATTTATTTTATTTACTTCAAAATTATTTTCTCCTCTTCTTTAAATTCACTTTATAAATTTTCATTCTATTATACGCACATTTACCCGCATAGATTTAGTTCCTTACTTGAAAATCAAACTGACAATTTTTTTTTTAATAAATAATTCTCTTTTCACTTTTTTTTTTTTTTTTTGACAATTTGGAGTTAACATAACGTTTCTTTTTGAACATTTTCAATTGCCACTATGTATGAAAATAAAAAATATTAGTTCCTCTATCTTAATTTTCCATTTTCAATCACCATTCATTTTCTATTTTACCTTCCATGCAATAGATTCTTCGTCTCTCTTTTTTTCTTTGTCAAGATCGATTGACCTACCACCTCATCTTATCTTCTCCTTTAATAAATTTATTCTCTTCACACTTCCCCGTTCTCAGTTGTTCTTTCGTAGTTGGTTAAATCCACCGGTCCCAACCTGACTTCCCTACCCCACATTAATGTCATTATTACAATTTCACACTAAAATTTCGATAAATACATATTTAACAATTATTTTTGCTTAATAGAGATCAATATAATTTCTTTTAATTTATTTTTACAACAAATTTATTTTGCTTCAAATAATTATAAACTTATCATGATAATTTTTAATAAGATTAGAAAGATTATTAATTTATATAAACAAAAATAAAAATAAAAAAATTAATGAATTTTTATTTTTTTTTAAATTCTACAACGAAAAGTAATTATAGTTATTGATTAAAAAAAATTAAATAAGCAAATCAAATTCAATGACAAACATCTAAAATCAAAACGAAAATTAACAATTTTTTTTTCTAATTTGAAATTTTTTAGGTATATAATGGTTAAAAATTGATTTTGCTTTTAGAAAATTAAAATGTTCAGTTTGATTTTCAATTTGGAACAAACCGAACCAAACAGAAAGAGCAAAAGAGTAAAAGAGTAAGCGAGTCAACAGCTCAAATGGTAGATTGCAGCAAAGAAATCACAAGCAACACCTACAGGGTGCCTCCACAGTGACTTTCTGATGGCTGTGGTAACTTTGCGAATTGCAATTACCCATCCTCTAACATCTGCTACTGCGCCAGCAAACCTGTAAACAAATTTTACTGTCAGCTGCAGTATTAAAAAATAATAATAATAAAACAAACAAACACAACCTGTTCCTTAGTAGCAGGTACCTGAAACTGCAAAACTCATATCATACGTAAGAACATCACTAATTTTCATTTATGATTTAAGCTAAAAAGATAGGGAAGTTCAAAGAAAGCAAAACCCAATTCAGACGCATGGCATTTTCAGCTTTCGCTAGCCTGGATGTGCTGTGGTCACAGTCACTGAATATAAATTCATGCACAAAAAACATTCAAATTGACACACTCCAGAAGTAATAACAGATTTCCACGCACAAAAATGCGATTACAGCTACATATATCAGAATTAAACGTACAACTTTTCTTAAGAAAATATATGAGCCAAAATTCTACATTCTTCAATAAAATACCCAATGGCTACCAATCCCTCTTTTTTTTTCCCTTTTTTTTAATTCAATTGAAAAACAAAAGACAAGAAACCAATGCCTATTAACTCTGGTATGAATATTCTAAGAATGCATAAAAGCTTCAAGTGAAATAATAGTCAATCAAGCAAATAATCAAATGGGCCATTGAAAATCAATGTCAACCTAGTCAGTTAAAATTTTGCATGACCTTTGGTAAAAATAACTTCATGAAAGGACTAAAACTACAGCCCAAAGGAACACTTGATGAGAAGACAGTTGAAAAAAAGACAGCTCAAGTAATCAACCAATACTTCAAGTAATCAAGTAGTTTAAACCGGTTAGAAAGATAAAACACAGCAGGAGGGGAAAAAAAAATAAATTGCATAAAACATTTCACATGCCATATCATAGAATTGACCTGTACCCCACCTGCACAGCAGAAAATGCCTGTAAGCTACACTTATTTAATGGGCAATCCTGTGTGAAATCTAACTTAACTTTAGAAGAGAGCTGAATACTGTAATTATGACCATTAGTGTGAGAGAACCAACCAATTACTAGAAAAAGGATCACTATTCATAGCCTCCTTGCTGCGGCTGTTGTTGCTGCTCGTAACTGTGGTGGTATTCATTACCATTTTGCAGATACCCAATATTGATGTTTCCACTGTCATTGTTCCTATCATCAGGACTGACTTTACTATCTTCCTCTTGCTGTTCCCTTTCCCTGTTCCACTGCTCAATTTTGGCACGTCTCTCCTCACTGCCTTCCCTGACAGGACTACGATTCTGCCTTCCACCAGGGCTTCTGCTTCTCCCTCTACGGTGGCTAGGGCCTGTGCTCCTATGCCTCCTGCTTCGACTTTCATAATACTTCTCCCTGTCATCATACCTTCTACTATGCCCACCATGAGAGTGCTCTTCATGGCTGCGATGTCTGCAGGGGCTCCTGCTTCTGCTCCTGCTATGGCTATGTCTTCGTCTATGTCCCCCAAATAGTTGACGCCTCAATTCCCTAACAAAAACAAAATAAAATGGAGGTTAAAAAAACAAGATAATAACATCCACAGCATTTTTCCTTCAAATACACAAACACTGACAACTGATTTGTTGCCATTACCTGCTAATCCTTTTCAGGTGCAAAAATTGCAGTACCCACCACGGTTGCATGTATTCTCCCATATTGCCTACAGGTAGCCTCACGGAAGTCCGTCACAGGGGAGAAGTCAACAATAATAGGACGCCCTATCATTATTGATGATCAAATCAATGCAAGAATAAGATAAGAACCAAGTCAAAACATTCACCACCACATCAACAAACGTTCGCCAATTACAACATCATGGGTCAAACTACAAAAATGTAGGAAACAAAACTTATTCAAGAATGTCTACCGCAACACCATGAACTTAAAACATCAGGAAAGAAGTCTAACCAGCATAAAATCTCCCACTTAAACTTTTAAGTGATCTTGCAGCTTGTTCTTCCTCCCTATATTGAACATAAACGTTACCAACCTGCAAAGAGAACAACTGTATGTTAAATATAAAATAACAAGAAAC
Organism: Khaya senegalensis; assembly: GCA_032402905.1. Classification (NCBI taxonomy): domain Eukaryota; kingdom Viridiplantae; phylum Streptophyta; class Magnoliopsida; order Sapindales; family Meliaceae; genus Khaya; species Khaya senegalensis. Next base: position 6,580,763 of record CP135553.1, on the reverse strand, counting down.
AGATAATAGCTGAAAGAAAAGATTCAATAGAAGCATACCATGTGATCAGCTAAGTTGTCACAGACATTGAGTCTATCAATTTCACCATATTTGCTCAATTCCTCAAATAAATCTTCATAAAAATCCTACAATTCCATGTGAAACATTTAAACGTCGTTAAACACATGTAGACAAGTTAATACGCAACATTCTTCATTAACCAAACCGATCATACGAATCAAATAGATACATTGAAAATTCTGGCAACACTTAATTCCAAGGAAAGAATAATCCATGATTACATAGAATGCAAATTAGATATAGATTGATAGGAAAAAGAATGCCAACCAACAAATTAAGAGAAAAGGATACGTGGTTCATAATTTGGATAAACTTAACTGTTTCGGCGTTATGAGAAAAAAAAAAAAAAACCCCCCCCAAAAAAAAAAAAAAAAAAAAAGCTGAGAAGTTTTCATAAATGTTCCATACAAAATCCTCCAAAGGATGCAGAAACACTGCAAATAAACGGAGGAAAAAATAATACACTTTCCTAAAGGAAAAAGAATTAGAAAGCACCTATCAAAAACAGAAAAAAATTACTAAAGCATGTATCAAGAACCCGGCCAAAGATATACAAATAGAAAGAACACACATCCACCTTCAGTAATTTAGAAACTCAAAGAAAAACCTTAACATGGCATTTAGTCAATAAAAAGAATGTAATCATAGGATAAGAGTAAAAATACCTCGAAGTGTTGTTGAATCTTGTGCGGGTCAAGCGGGTTACCCTGCGCGTCGACGCCGGGTGTGATCATATGGAGTCGTTGGTACATGTTTGAAAGCAAAAGAGTCGGACTGATGCTGGGCTTCGTGTGAAGACGAGAGCACCGGTCGCCATGTCTGCAAGCGCCAACCTTGAAGTAAAACGGACAGTTTACTCTGTCTTTCTCGGTGCCGAATATCGAAGCCAAGTGTTCCGCCATCACAAATTCAGATTTCAATCTCCGAAGTCTCGACTACGACTACAAGCAAACCTAACCGTTTACTCTGTTGCAAAGAGAAGGAGGGACGACGGCGCCTGTGTATTTGAGGTAGAAGATAATTTGTTATGTTTATCTAAGGCTACTCTAGACGGTAAATAAAAAAAAATTAATTTTCAGAATTTTGAAATTTAATATATTATAATTAGATTAATAATTTAAATTACCGTATCAGCATCGTTTTTAAACCAAACAGAGTTAACGAGTCTGATTAAGCTCTTATTCAAGAGAGTTTAGCTCGGACAAGATGATATTTCTTAGCCATTAATTCTCAATTGTTAATTTCAATTACAAACAATGGATGACCAAACCACAATTCATAAATAAAAGTATAAGGAACAATAAATAAGAAATAATAAGAAAACTTAATTCACCTAAATGTTCAATACAATTATGTATCTAAACCAAACTCCCACAATATTTGTATCCTCTCATTATCAAATTCAAATAAATGATCCAAACATAAAAACACAAACAAATCTTAAAAGAAATCTTTCAAAATATCTTAATTTGATTCTTTTTGTGAAATGCAAAATTATGCCTTTAAATTATTTTTTTTTTGATAAGAGGTTTTTATATTCATTAAGTGAAAGATTTTTACTTGAAAGTTAGCTAATTTTTTGATATTATATGAAGAATCAATGTATTTTCTCATTTGATTTTAGCTAATGAAAAAATAAGTATTTGAAAATAATTTAACGTCAAAAAATGTCAAATGGATAATATTTTTACTTAAAAAATAAGAGAATGGTGAAAGGTGGTCAAAAACATCATAGTCACAATTCCAACCATGAAAAAAATTTAAGCAATAGCTCTAGGGTTACAATCTAAGCATTTAGGGCTCGGCACTGCAGCAAGCCTAATGAGAATATTTCAAAAATTTTCTTATTTTTTTCATGACTTTGTGTTAAAGTTGTACAAGCCAATCACATGATTTTATGATGGATAATTTTTCTTATAAATTTTTTTTATTATTAATAAAATATTTTATTTATGACATATAATTTTATCATTTGTATACCATTTATATGTATAATAATAAAGTCCGTAAAATATTTGTAATATATATATATATATATATATCTAATTATGATGAGTTCATACTTATGAGATAAATATATCAATAATATCATTTTTAAATATTTATAATCATAGGACTCTAAAGTAAGACTTTATAGTATTGAATAGACTAATGCACACTATACCTACTCAGTGAAGATAGTGGTTGTACTCATAGATTATTTATATATAGATATTAAGGCAAGTGTGTAAATACTTATTAGAGAATAAGTTTATTGAATTGACTCACAACAAAAAGGTGTAAATGATAATTGTATTTAACTATCAGTTAGACATTCTTTGTATCAGTAGTGTAAGTGATCCACAAACTATTTTGTGGGTAAAATACTATACTTTAATATTATTCAGAATGAATATAAATAAGATTTATTACGAGTAGTTATTAAGTATAGTACGATACTTATGGAGATAAGTAATATTCAATAAAGAATTCATCACTGTTAGTACATTACAAGAGTATGTTCTATGTAAATGATAGAAATATAATTTAAGAAATTCTTGGCCGAGATTAAGTGTAAGATTGAGAAGTAGTTCTCAATAATAATATAGTTTATAAATCATAATCTCAAAATTCATTATACATAATATTGGATATAGAGGTTTTGATATTTACCATAAACTTGATCTGACCAAAATATAGTATGACGAAATGATTGAATTACACAGCAACTGATTACAAAAAGGTTCATTTTTAAGTTTTTATCATTTTATTATAATTTGGGTGATTATTATATATTGCAAAATGTCAATCTTAGCTTGTAGACATATTTAATTAATCATGAAATAATTTATTAAATATTAAATAAATTAAAGAGTTTGATTCGAAATTTTAATATGTATCTACTATTAGTTTTATGGTGAACCTATTGAGTTATACTTTGATTAATAAGAAATTTATTTAAAATCATTTTCAAATGTTAGAGATAATTTTTAAGTGTTAGATCATTTAAATATAATACATTTCTTAAAATAATATTATGGTAATTTTTAAATGAATAGTATATAATAAAATTATATATTAGTTTATGAATTATAATATGAATTGTTATATATAATGTAATTATATATTTTATCAAATAATTAATATACAATATGATTATATATTAATTTTTAAAGTAACTACGTATAATTTATTAAGTGGACAAGTGGTATAATTACAAGCTAACACTTGACACAATTATGACTAAATGATTGTAGTTTGAGATAAAATCAAATTTACTTTATAAAAATATGCGACTTACACAAGAGACGTATTGGTATAATATATAAAAAGTGAAAAAATTGTAGAAAATCTAAGAATTTTTCGAAAATTTATAATAAGGATTTTCTTTCCCCACTTTTGGTGTTTTGAATATCAAAATTTTCACTTTTATCTAAAAAAAAAAAATGCATCCAAACTCAAGTAAGTTCAATCAAAGGTAGACTAAATATAGAGGAAGGTCTCCATAGACCTTCTAAAACTTTAAAGAGTTAAACCTTTTAAGAAATTCAAGAAACAAATAAGTTGTTTAACTTTTAAGTTTTAAATTTTATTTATCAACTTATTCAACCTAAAATCTTGAGTAATAAGCATGCTAAGAAATCTAAAATTTTAAAAAGAAAACTTATGCCATTCCAAGAAAGAGGCATTTTTAAGATAAAAAGGAAAAAGAGAATTAAAAAAGCCAAGAAAAAGAACAAAGGACGCTAAAGAGAAGAGGACATTATTGCTTCCAATTAAACATTTTTCTACGTTTAATTAGTCATTACTTAACTTTCTTGTTTTAAGATATTAACTTAGTTTCTTTAATTTTTATTTTTTACATTATGAATTAAATTCATTATTCTATGGTTAAGTTGTAGTCAAATAAAAAAAAAAATAGATATTAATTTATTTAAGTTAATTTAAATTTTGTTATATGATTTAATGTTCATTTTATTCTTATGACTTCTATGTCAACTAACTTTTGATTAGATAAATTGATTACATTTTGATACCAAAGAAAATGTGCTTTATATTTATTATCATGAGATAAATGCCATCAAGTCTATGTTAGATAGTGACATACTTGGATGCTTAATGTAATATTTATATAAAATTTATGAACTTTATGAATCTTTAATTGTTCAAATTCAAATAAAAATATAATAAGTTAATGATTTAAAGATATTTTTATTGTCACCCTCAAAAAGGACTATGAATACAGGTGAGATTCTTAATTATCAATCATGGACTTAATTTCAACTAGCAAGAATGGTAAATTAAATTTGGATTGGTTTAACTAAATTTGGGTGTCTTGAAATTCTCTAGTATTTATTTTGTTATATTTCAATTTAATTGTCATTTTAACTAATGAATAAAGTTGAATTTTACCTATTTAGATAATAGTAAAATTACATGAGATTGGTACTTATATTTTATACAAATAATCTTCGCAGCAATGATAAATAACTCATCACTTTATTATTTATTATGATAACGTGTATTTGCATTTGCATATTTTCATAACAATTTCAAATCTAGTTGAATCATTCAAACTAATTTTTGAGTAAAAAATTATCCTTAAAATACAAAACACATTTAACAAATTTCTGTAAAGAATATTCAAGGAAGCAAAAGATTATTTTCTTTATCTTTTTTGGGAATTTTTTTGGGTTTTTTCTCTAATAATTCCTACAAGTGCAAAACAAAATTAAAAAGAATTCAAAGTAACATAATCTTATATTAAAACATATGAATAAGAGCTAAAAATATAACAAAAGTCTAAGACAAATATTGGTTTGTCAAATTCCCCAAAATTTAGATTTTGCCAGTCCTTTATCAAAACAAAAAGAAAAATAAAATTTTAAAAGCAAACCTACAAACTTGAATCAACAAAACTTTCATATCTTATAGCTCTCATTATGGCTAATAACTAAATAACTTGTACATAATTATATTCAGAATCAAAACACAATAAAACTTATTATTCAAAACTAAAACGCATCACACTTCTATATTTCAATGCTTAAAACATTTTCATAATCATTTTCCAAAACCCAATGTAAAGAATTCAAAGTCACTTTGACTCTAAACCTCACAAGGTTCACTCATTAAAGTACACTAATCCTTGATTTTTAAGACACTCATCAAGCATACACAAATAGAAGTTACATAAATAATAACAAATATAGATTTAAATATCTATATAAATATAATCTAAACACTTGTATGTTCATAAATAAATCTCATGAAAGGAATTTAATGTTAGGATTATAAAGTAACCACATTGCCTTTATCATAATCTAATCAAACTACTTAGGCAAGAAATATTAAGTGTTTATGGATGTAAGAAGGTTGGTATGAACTTGACTTGGTAGGGCTACAAAAAAAATAAAATATACCAAAGTTCTACCACATCTCTAAACAAAATCTCTCTGCCTTCTTCTTCTTCTTCTTCTTCTTCTTCTTCATTTTTTTCTTCTTTTTTTTAAAAAATTTTTTTTAATCTCTTGAAGAGATCCAAAGATGGATTTGTCTCTTTTGGTGAACTATTATTTGAATTTTGCCCTAAAGATTTTGGCCAAAATCTCTACACAACTTTAGGACAATAAATCAATTACGAGATAAAATGTATAAAGATATGCACACACTCAAATTCTTCACTCAAGTTATCCAACTAAAATAAATAAATAAATGACATAATTCTTCAATTGAAGTATAAAATCCTAACATTCAATGTAAAACCTACAAAGATCATCTAGCAATTAAGATAATACTAAAGACTGATCAAAGAGTACAAGAAAATTAACTCTCACAATAAAACACTTAAGGTCCAAAGAACTCACAAGGTAATCTCTACTATATGATTCTTAATCAAGTTTAGGTTTATCTCTATTTTAACACTAAGAACACAATTTAAAAATATATAAGTGTGCATTAATCCTCACAACAAACTTTGAAAGTGCTAAAGATACACTAATACAAAGTGCATTAAAAAAAAAAACTAACTACTTGTCATAAAGTAAAATGAAGCATGCTAAATTTAAACTAAGCATTATCCCTAAATATTAAAATGAATCTCTATATGATTTGATCTTGACTAAGCTTAAACTAATATATCGATATAAATACGAATTATCAATCAATATACACTGAATTTACTGCCATGAACTCTTTCGTATGATATTTAGTTACTCTAGTCAACAATTTACTATTTTAATTATTTATTAATATTAGTTTAGGAACTCGAATCTGGATTAAGCCAACGAAAACTCCGATCCTATATATCGAGCTAACAGATCCTATCTTGATCATTATATGTTTTCAAATGTAAATAACATGTGACCAAATTGATTTTATCATACAACACATAATTGATTTCATTATTATACATTATATGAACTACGTGCATCTACACCAAATTCGACTATGATTTCTCAAATCAAAAGACAACATCGCACATTAGTACAATATACAATAAATTATTAACTACATGTAATATTATATGACTTATTATTATATAGTCATGTTTGAAATATAGTTATCCGACTATTTAATTTATACTAATATTTTAATAATGTGACTATTACATTTTTCACACTAATATCATTTTATGATTTTCTATTTTTCTTGATATGTAATATTAACTCCAATAACAATATAATATTTTTTAAATAATTTATTGCACATCAAATTTTGGGTAATTTTTTTTATTTACTCAATTTTTTATTTATACATGTTTCTACTTCTGTAATTTAATATATTTAATTTTAATTTTTAAAATTTTTTTATGGAGTTACAAATTAAAAAAATTAAGACAATTGATAGATAGGATACTATGTTTATGAATAAAACCGAATTAAAACAAAAAAAATAAGGTACATTTTGATTTTAAAATTTAAGAATCAAATTATTTAAGGTAAGTTCTAATTCTTAGTGAAATCGAAAGTATAACTGATTTTGCTCAGCCATACTAGGTAAAAATATAAGTAAATTATAAGTCTTTCTAACTTGAGGTGTCAAATGGACCGAGCTAACCCAAACCCAACATGGCTTGGCTTGTAAACAATGAAACTTGGCCCGGTCTGAGCCCGTGACGAACCTAAGTCGAGTTAGGAGTTTAGGACCAGTGATGGGCCAAGACCATCCCCTGTGGGCCCCATAATATTCATTAATGAATTTTTAATTAATTTATTAAAGCCTATCACAGTCCAAATAGCCCTAAGCTCATGAGCTATGTCGAGTCTCACCATTTTTTGGTGGGCTTGTATCGGGCCTAATTTTTACATACTAATCCGAATTGGCTAATCCTGTTTGACACCTCTATTTTTAATGATCTCTTGTTTACTTTATTCAATTAAGCTTTCTTTTTCTTATATTAATAATGTAAAGGGAATGTTTTATGCATACATACCTATATTGACTTTTGGTATAATTACACCTAATTTGTATATTAAAACGGTGTAGAAAAAATGATATTTAATAAATTTAATTTTTACCAAAACTAACTTGTTCCAAACTTCTTTCTTTATCTCCCCGAACATACTTCATATATAATGATGGCCAAAAAATAAAATAAGATTATTATATATCTCTCTTAAAATTTGTGAAAAATTCAATTTACAAAAAATTTTATGAAAAAATACACTTTCTTCACTTTAATCATTTGTTGACTAAGAACATTTCTTACAATTACATTAATATCTCCAATAGTTAAATTTAATGAATGCGAATAAAAATCCATGAATCCTACCTTATTAATTTGTATTTAAGAAATTATTAATAAATTAATTTTATTTATTTGTTTAGTATTATTATGATTATTAAAAATAATTTTAATTGGAAAGTTATTAATAATGTAGATATTTGTAATTTTACTAATATTAATATGATTTTAAATTTTTATTATGCAAATTTTTTTTTTTAAAAAAAAAGAAGATAACATTAAAACAACAATCCTAGCTTAAATTAATATTCATAAAAATTTCAAAAAAAGATACTATTATTATTAATTATGTTTAATATTGTTGACAAGAACTTTTCTATTTAATATTTTATATGAATAATATATTTTATTTTTGAGAAAAATTTTACTCGTATAAAAATTTGGAGAGAATTTGATGCAATATATATGATAATCAAAGTGCATAGTAAAAAAATAAAAATTGAGAAACAATTTTTTAATATGGATGTTTGACAATAAAGCAAATGGTACTATTTTTATTTTAAACTATTAGGGTAATTTATGTAATTATTAGAAATGATTGGCACAGGGAGTTAAGTATATATTCCTATAAAATTTTCGAACATTGAGTTTTACATAAACTGGAGGACAGATATGTAGTTTTTCGTAAACCTCAGGGCAGATGTGATAATTCCCAAAATTAAAAAAAAATAATAAAAATACAAATTCAAACCCTAAGCATCAGAAAATCAGAACAGAAGCTATGCTAGGAAGTTACAAGGCATTAAAGACGGTCAATTTGCCGCGGAGCTTGGCTTGGGCGCTAATGAAGCACTCGCTAGAATAAAAATCAATTTCTCAATTTGTGAAGCGTCAATAGTAAAAAAATCAGAATTGTTTAGTTTCCCCGAGGTTAGTGTTTATTTTCTTTGCATTTTTTGTGTAGAAGAGAAAGCTGGGGTTCTATACTAATGATTTTCTTCTTTACGTCTTTTTTGCGATTTCTTGGCTGCCAACGGACATCAAAGTTTGAGTTTTGGTTAATAAACTTAATTTATACTATTTTTTGATTGATTTTTGTCATTGAATGAACTTGCATGTTTGCGTCGTGTTTATTGAGGTAATTTATACTGTTGCTTTCTTATTTATTAATGAATATTTTGTGGTTGTGGATAGTTAGTCTATACATTTGAGTTTGGGCTATGAATGGACTTTAAAGGACGGAATGCGATGTAGGATGCTTAGTTTCTACTGCTTTTGTCGATTATTTTTTGGTGTTTTATTAGATGAATTTGCATGTATATTTTGTGCTTATTAATAGTTAGTTAATACTTTTTTTTCCTTTTAATATTTGACAGCGAATGGACTTTGAAGGCTTGAATGTGGTTTATGATGAGTAGGTTTGATTGTTTTTGTCTAATTTTTATACCCATTTATGCATTTTCTAAAAAAAATTGAATTATTTAAAAAAATTGATCTAGATTGTTAGTTTATTATTTTGGTTAGCTATTAATTCTTGTTTTTGGGATATAGTTGATAAATTGAATAAGTAAAATTAGTGTTTGTTTAATCATATTCATTTGTTAATGTTTTTCTTTTATACCATGTCAAATTAGGAAAATGTTTGCACTTGTAATTGCTATGACTGCATTTGGTTTTGATTAAGATTTCAGATATGTGGATCCTGATGATTTTGGGCTACAAGATTTAATTAATAGGGTGAAGTACGTTTAATTGGTAAGAAAAAACTTGTTAATTTTGAGTTCTGCCAAACTTTGGAAGACAAGACAGAAGTACCTTGCAAACTATCACACTTGTGCAAAGAAACATGTGTTGGATAAGAGAAGGCAACACTCATATGATGATATTTTGATTTAGCTTACAAATGGATGGAAATAAAATGCGACAACATTTTTGCTTCTACTCTTTAGAGAGGAAAGAATTTTCTCTTCTGGTACTACTTGTTTATTATCGTTTTTGTAGCTAAGGACCTTTTTCAATTCGAGAACATTTTATTGGACTAACAATTGATAAGGTTCAAGTAGATGATCCTTTAGTATTGTTCCTCAGATAAGGCACTTGATATGGATGACAAACACCCAAGTTGAATTGATTATACATGCTTTGCTCATACAACTTAAAATGTGTGATGGTTATAGCACGTACTTCATCAGATGGCACTAGTCATGAGATTGCTGTAGAGATTCTCTTTCTTTTGGATCTGTTGTATGATAATCATTTTGCAATTTGTTGCTAGTAATTGAATGTTTCTGGAGCAAATGAAGCATATTGAAGCTGATTGTTATTTCACTTGTGATATGATGAATGAGCAACCTAACTGCAACACCCTATGTGAATTTAGAAGATCAGTTAGGAGATAATTGCCAAATGTCTTGTTTGTGCTGCTTTTACTGCTTTATCTTTAGGCTGAGTATGTGCTATTTAGATTGGTCAGAAAGGCCTATCTTGGTTTCTAATTCTGCCCATGTTTTCTTCTTTTAGTATTTTCTTCTGTGTATCTACTTTATTTTAAATGTTATTATATATTTCAACTCTTTTCATTACTTCTGTTTGTCATATAATTGATAGAAGCCATTCTGAAAGTTGTTGCATGGCAGAAAACAGGATTCATCTCCAAGTGGGTATCATCCCATGTTTTCTTTCTTCCACCTTCATTACCATGGAGCTTGTTGCTGCATGAAATTATCAACTCTTTTAACGGAGCTCTAAATGCTTCTGCTGTTGTTCATTTGCTGATTGCAACACTTTGGTAGATTTATATATTAACAGATTTTTGTTGCTCCTTTTTCCCTCCTTCAAACAGCACTCAAGCTCCAGATCATGCCATCAGAATCTGATAAATGGGGATGGGAACATGTTAGTGTGTTTGGTGGGTTTGAGCGGGGAAGTGGTACTAAAAGGTGGAAATGTAACCACTGCAATTTACGATATAATGGATCTTATTCTCGTGTTAGAGCTCACCTTCTTGGGTTCTCAGGTGTAGGGGTCAAAAGCTGTCCAGCAATAGACAGGTCTATGAGAGATGCATTCCAGATCCTTGAAGAGGAACGCGCTGCTAGGAAAAAGAAAAGGACTTCTGGGAGTGCCAAGCATGGTAAGCGTATTCGGATGTCCCAGTCAAGCATTACTGCAAAAACTGTGTCCAAAGAAGATGTTGATGACATGATAGCTAGATTTTTCTACACTGCTGGACTGAATGTGAATGTTATAAACTCTCCTTACTTTCTTGAAATGGTGAAAGCAATTGCTGCTTTTGGTTCTGGATATGAACTCCCATCTCTAGATAAGTTGTCTGACTCCTTTCTAAGTAAAGAGAGAGGAAAGATTGAGAAATTCATGGCTTCAGTTAGGGAGTCCTGGCCGCACACAGGATGTACGATACTGTGTGTCAGTTGCTTAGATGGCAGAATCGGCTGCTTCCCCACTGGTATATTTGTCTCAAGTCCGAGGGGACTGATATTCTTGAAAGCATTAGATATAGATGACACTGACGAGGCAGAGAATTTGTTCATTAGCATTCTTAGTGATTCAATTGTGGAAGTTGGGCCCAAAAATGTACTTCAAATAATCTCACATTTAGGCCATGTCTGTAAATCTTCTGAATCCCATGTACTGTCCAAGTTCCCTCATATATTTTGGTCTCCTTCTGCTTCACAGTCTATTCACATGCTCATGGAAGAAATAGCTGGCCTCGAGTGGATAAAATCTACTATCTCATGTGCTAAGCGGATTGAGCAACACATTATGTTTTACCAGCAGGCCTATCCATGTCTTTTTACTCATAATCTAAAAGAGAGCTCTGACCCGCTTTCTGCAAAGTTTGCGCCTTCATACTGCTTTGTCAAGAGGATTTTTGACATTAAGCAAGCACTTCAGGAGGCAGTTGTTAGTGAAGAGTTTAAGCAATGGGAGCTTAGTATGCCTGGGGATGATGTATTTATTAAATCTGCCATCTTAGGGGATGATTTCTGGGTTAAGGCTCATTTGTTCCTGCAGTTATGTGAGCCCTTTGTAAGATTACTAGCTGCTTTTGATATAGATAAATCTGTCATGGGTACCATATATGATTGGCGGGTTCAGGCACTCGAAGATGTTAGAAGCAAAGGTGTTGACACAAGTGCGCTGAATCAATTGGAACTGCTTATGGAAAACAGATGGGATGCATTATTTTCCCCTCTTCATGCTGCAGGTTATATATTGAACCCTAGATATTTTGGAAAAGGTCAAAACAAGGATAAAACAGTAATGCGGGGTTGGAAAGTTACTCTAGAAAGATATGAATGTGATAGTGCATCCAGACGGATTCTTAGAGAGCAGCTCAGCTCTTACTGGCGACTAGAGGGTTGTTTGGGAGAGGAAGATGCTACTGATTTTAGGGATAAAATGGAACCAGTAGCATGGTGGGAAAACTTTGGTTTTGAGATATCACATTTGCAGACACTAGCCATAAAGGTTCTAAGTCAGATTTCAAGTGTTACAATGTGTCAGGAAATTTGGCAAAATAATGATTTCCCATGTCGAGAAGCAGCCAACAGGTTTGGTGTGCAGAGAGTTGATGATCTCTTTTTTGTTCAAAACAACCTCAGACTTCATAACCAAAGAAATGGGAATTCAACTCCCCCATCTGGCCAAAGAAATATGAATTTTGGATACCCGTCTGGAGTAAAATCGTGAGATAATGGTCATCTTGATCAAACAATAGATATTGTCAATATCCATGACAAATTGTGAAGCATTTAGCGCATATTTTTTCTTACTGTATAGCCTAGAGACGATTGGTGTTGAGCTTAGCTACAACTATATTGCATTATTTTTCTGCAATATTCAACATGTCTCTGCAGAAACATTTTTCTGATTAGTCTTGTATTTTATCAAAGTTATAGAAAATGTACTTTGAGGTAGGTAGGTGTTATACATTTTTTGTAGTCAATGATATTTGTAAGTGTGACTGTAATGTAACATGAACATCTGATTCTAACGTGACAGCTTTGATGGTTTATTTGTTTTCAGTTGTGTTTGGGTTTGAATTTGATGATCACAAAATTAAGCAAGCATGGGATTGCGGAGGCGTCATCTGTCTTTGGTTTTTCATTCCTGGGCTTCCATTGCAATCAGTTGACCACAACATGGGATTTATAGCTAGCAGCATTACTTGGCAGACACTGAGCCGGCAGGAATAATGTAGTAAGTATAAATTTTTTATGAATGTTTTCATAAAGATTGATTAATAAAATTATATTATTGTAACATATTTATATAATTTTATTCTCTTCTAAAAATATAAAATAAATGATAATAATATAATATTATTATATTAATTTATGTAAATAAATTTATATTTATAATATTAATCAATTAATTAATAATAAACACGAGCATAAATGAAAAATTATAAAATGAAATGAATCGAATGTAGTGGGAGTTTGGAGACACTTTTTATCATTAACAACAGTATTAGTGTATGCAATGCAATAGAAATGGAATGGAATGCAATGATGCATTTCTTTTTCACCACTTGGTTAACGGCATAAACAACTTTTTTTTTATATTTTATTAGTTTATTTATTGAATTGGGAAAGGTTTTAGTCCCTACTGCGTGACAGTGAATTCATAATCATAATAACTCGTATGCGTTGTAATTGGCGGTTGGTCTTGACAGGATAATATCTCCTCCACGTATTGGATTATTTGTACTTCCCTATTGTGTATGCACCACAGTAGAACAAAACTTGCATGGTTTTTTTTATTGGTCCTGTGAGTGACAAATTATTATCTACTTATTTGCTTTGTGCCATTTTATTTTATTCGGTTCTATTTGCACTTTGTGCTGATACTAACATATCATTTTGCTTGCATTTCTTTCTTTCTTTCTTTCTTTCTTTTGTTTTCACTTTCAACTTCTACTTGAAGCAAATGTTATAAATAATTAAATGGTAATGCTCTTATTGTATCAACCTTATTTTATTATTTATTTATTTATTTTGCAGCAACCGCTATCATTAAAAGGATAAAACGTGTCAAATGGATTAACAATCTCAACTATATTGTTTATATGTATTTGGCGAGGGTTGATGCATTTGTTGATTAATTGTTGTTTTGGATTACCTATTATTACACATGGTGGATATTATTTTACCCATTAAAAAATACTTTCTGTTGTTGCTTGTAATTCTTCTTTGTTTAATAAAGCTGTGAAATAGAAATGCCACCCTCCTTGATTTCCAATCATTCATAGTTTTTTTTAATTTATTTTTATACTGAAATTAGGTGCTTAGATGCATATACATATTATTTTGCAGTTGGTAACATGATTGATTTTCTTAAAAAGAGCATGGTATACTACTACTAGTACTACTACTACTACTACTACTTTAAGTTTTCTATACAATCAGTGAAGTGGATACCCACCCTACTACTACTACTTTAAGTTTTTCTATATAATCAGTGAAGTGGATACCCACCCACCCTGCTTCTGTATATTTTATATCATCAAGTAGACTCAGTAAAACATCATGGATATTTGTATTGACTAATAACATCCTTGTTAAAGGAAAATTATGCATGTATATGACTGACTTGACTAACAAGTTATTAATTAATGTTTATCAAGACAATGTCTACATAAAAATTGATAAATTAAGAGTCATTACATCAATTCAGTAGTTGTTAATATTTATATATTTGTTGCATGCAAAATGAGTTAAGTTAATATTTAGCTGATGTCTTGAAAAGGATTACAGTTCTATTTTTTTTTATTTTTCATCTTCCCTCTCAAATTTTAGGGTTCTATTTTTTATATTACAAAAAATAAATCAATTTAATTTATTTACAATTCAATAAACTTTTGCCATTACTCAACTATTACCCGAATATTTAAGTTTACAATAAGTGGATTGTTTGAATATATATTTAAAAAAAGAAATTACTTATGCATTGTAAATAAATTTTTTTCTTTTTTATTTTCTAAAAAGAAAAAAAAATTATTACAATGCTTTATATTTTTAAATTGTTGATATTTCAGGGGATGAGATCTATTGGTTTTATAATCACTTCCTCAGGTAACTTATTGCTATGTGTGGGGACTACACTGGATTTGTAGAATGAAAGTTACACTTGCTTGTGTTCTATTGGTTATGTGTAGTGGCGTATATTAGTATACACATGCTCGAATCTATAGAAGAAATGCTCATTCTCTCGTTTTGAGTAATGAGACACTACTGTTAAATATCTCTTACGCCCCTCTATTCTTTTTTATTTTATCATTGAGCTAATATTGAAATATCAATAACTTCCTCTATTTTCTCGTATTTACAATACATTATTAGCATTTACAACTTGAATGATTTACTATACATTATTAGCATGATTTAAGTGTGCAAAGTATTTATATTTTAACTAACTTATTTTTATGAGTATTTTTTGTGGTTATAAAAAAAATAAGATATTGCATATATGTTATTAATGTTATTGTTACAACTTGAAATTTACAAAAGGAATGAGTTTATTAGAACTTAAAGTTCTAAAAATCAACTTTAGTCTTTAGAGCTTGGAGTTCTAAAACATAATCAAAAAAATCAAAGAAACAAAATTCTTTGTCTACTTATTTTGATTTTTAATTTTTATATCAATAAAACATCAATCATATCTTTTATTTGTCAATATTCATTTATTATATTTCATTTTGATCTTAATATATTAATTTACTTATTTTTATGTTAAAAGTTTAAAATTATTACAAAATATAGACTTGAAGTTTTGATATACAATTTTTAGTCAGAATCTAAAGTATTGATATGCAATATCAAAGTCAAAACTTAAAATTTTGAAATAATTTTAAAATCAAAACTTAAAGTTTTAAAAATAATTTTAAAGTTAAAATTTAAAATTCTAAATATTAATTCTTAAATTAAAACATAAAATTTTAAGTTTAATAAACATATATAAACTTAAAATTCTGAATATATTTAGATATTTTCAAATTTTGAAGTTTTGAATATCAACTACGAAAATAAAATCCCAATTTCTAAATTTATAGAATATTGTGAACTTGAAATCCTAAGTGCATGCTTTCACTATTCTTTCATAGTTTTAAAATGTTAAAATACATTATAAATGCCATAAGCCTGAAAAGTACTATTTAGAAAAGAAAAACAAATATCCTACAAGATAAAAATTAAAAGTTATAATTTTTCTATTATTTTTATGACCACTAAAAAGATATATTCTCTTAGAGTAAATACATGAAATACTACATAAGATTGCAAGATTACTAAACTATTATTGAATATAACTCAATTTTATTTATCAATACCTCATAGTTAAAATTATATGATAAAAATGTTATTAAAGAAGATATACTATAGAATATATTCTCACAATGATTTTATGATCATAAGTTCAAGATCACTTGCATGCCATTTGCTTGTTATTATAAATATCGTGCATTTATTTGTTTAGCATGCTCAGAAGTTATGTAAACTAGCATTTACAAGAGTACATGTAAATCAATATGTTTAAAATTGTAAAACAAACCACAATGTTACTGATGTAGTGGTCATTAGTCTTCACAATAAAAAAAATAAAATAATATACATAACCAATTGAAGTGGACATTAAAGGTGTGGCAATCATTGTTTTTACTATAGTATAAAATGACATTGATCGTATGCTTGTTATATGTTAAAAAATCTAATAAAGTTGTATATGATACCAATAAAAGTATACAGAAAAAATAATAGAACAAAATATTTTAATACAAAGGTAATTGATCGCGATTATAAATTAACTATTACATTTTCTATATATATTGTTCATCTCAACTTTTTTGTACCATATAATGTATATTTTATGTTTTATATCTACTAATTATTAATTAAAATTTTTTATTAATTAAAAGATATTAATAAAGATGGATTGTCTTTCTTGAAAAAAAAAACAATTGGAAATATATGCTTCGCTAATAGTGTAACTAAGCACACAATTTTTTAAGATAAAAAATATTTCTCAAAGCTCATAAATTCTGAAGTTAAAGTAAATACATATCAAGTGTTTTAAATTTGATTGAAGACTCCAAAAGAACTATAATATTATTAGTAAATGGAATCAGATTATGCATTTATAATACTCTATACTTAAATAGATTTAAAAAAAATTAGCTTAGTTTTAAAGACATTCATCAAAATAGATATTATATAAAAACTTGAAATGATAATAATGAAGAATATGTCATCATTATTTCTAATGTTGCGGGCAATAAATGTATGTTATAAAAGTTTATAACTTTATTATATAGGCTGTATTATATAAATATAAATGAATCAAAAATTACATAATAATAAATTAAAACTTCTTTGATCCAAAAACATTTACATGATGGCATGACCATCTTGGTCACCTATAATTTACAATAATATGTAGAATCATTGTGAATTCTTATGGATACCTATTAAGCTTTTATGTTTATCATTTGAATTGTGTTATAATCATAAATGCAATCAAGAGTTACACAGTAATGAACTAGAAGCTTATTAATGTAAAAATATTTTTATGTTATAACATTACCATTTTAATCACCTAGAATGTATAATGATGTATAAAATTATTGAGAATTCTAATAAATACCTATTAAAAAACTAAAAAAATTTATTATCTAATGAGAACATTTGCTCTACTTGTTCACAAAAAAAAAAAAATTGATGGTTAGATCATTCTCTTTTAAAATTAGTTTTATGATTTTATAATTCTTACAGAGAATTCAATAAACATTTATTCACATTTTCACCTATTTAATAAATCATTACGTTATTTTATGGTTTTAATTAATGTATATATTTGTTGGTCACATATTTGTTTATTATCTACTCATAATATTATATTTACTAGATTACTTGAATAGATTATCAAATGAATGGCACAATTTTTTTTATTATCTAAATAAGATTATATGTATTAATAATACTAGTGATTGATATAAAGCATCTTATTTCACATGTTCATACATAAAATGGATTAGTTGAATTATTCACTAAATGAATTTAAGTAATTACTCGAACTTTAATATTATGCATTGAATTACCAATTTTTGCATGGGAGCATGCTATTTGACATTTTATGACATTTATTCATCTTAGACTTACTAGCTATCATCAATACTCTTAATTGAAATTTCTATTTTGTCATTAATATGATATTTCTCACATATGCCTTTTTGATTGTATTGTACATGTTCCTATAACTCCTCTACTACATAGTAAGACGGCCCATAATGTTGATTAAAATTTATTTTAGTTTTAAATAACCTTCTATTATCATATATTTTGAGCTGTTGACAAATAATTTATTTTTTACACATTTTGTGGATTATTGCTTTAATGAAATAATTTTTTCACCATTAGAAGAAAAGAAAACTTTTGTTGCATTTAGGCCTAAATTTTTTAAAAATATAATTTTTGTCTCATTTTTATCCTTACATTAATAAATGTAAAAAAAATAAAGTGCAACAAACAACGCATCTTTAGCAAATTATAAATCAATTACCAAATGTATTCATTGATAATGTAAGAGTGACAAATTATATATTTCAATTGCCAATGCAATAGTCTGAATAATTATTTTTGAAAAACAATATATTCATAAGGCAATAAATGAATTGTCTACAACACACTAGAAGTATAATACACTAATTAATTCAAAAGAAATTAACTTGAAGAAGAGAAAATTGAAAAGTCAATATTCCATTGGAAATAATGCTTGAACAATGAATTGACACAAGTTCCTAAAGCACCATTAATCTTTAAAGTAACACAAGTCTTTGAAGCAATATTTACCCCTAAAAAAGTAGTTACCTTATAGAGACAAGAATTTAAAAGTAAAAAAAAAATAAATAAATTACACATATAAAGCATAAATGTGAGATTATAACAAAATATTCATTGACAATATATTGTGTTATATAATAGCTATTAAAATTACAAAAGTTGATTATTATCCACTAAATGTCAATAAATGTAAACAAAGGTATAATTGGTCTTTGTAGAAAGAAGCCTTCATACAGAATTGGCTTTTCTTGTCAAAGATGAAGCGTTTAGACTTATAGCCTAAGTATAAATCAAAAGATATAAACTATTATTTGTTGCTCAAGGTTTCTTGTAGATTAACTCTAATGAAACATATTTTTCTATTATGAATATAATTATATTATAATTTTTTATAAGTTTAGTAGTCTCATAAAATTTTGATATGCATCTTAAAAACATAATGATAACTTATATAAATTACTGGATATTAGAATTTATATAAAAATTCTTGAAAGATGTAAAATACTTAAAATATATAAATTAAAGGATCATGATACATAATGCGTAATGGATAGTAGAAATATTCTTTAGTGTATTTTTGTTTACTATTCCAACTCTATTGAATTTCTCTTATGCCCTTCTATTATGTTTTATTTGCTCCATGAACTAATAGTGAAATGTCAATTGCATTCTCTATTTTCTCAAATTTATACTTCAACTTAATATTTACAACACTTGTCTTAGTATTATTCACCCCTTTATTTAAAAATCTTAGAGTAGGTATTTTTGTTTAAAATGATGTGACATGAAACATTAAATAGAAAAAATAAGGACAAAAGCTAATTAACACAAAAATAATAACTTATGAAAAACCACTAAAGTGATAAATTTCATAAAAATTAAAAAATATATATATATCACCATAAATATCATACATAAACTTTTCCATTATCTCTATTCTTAAGAAGAATCTAGGTAAGATATTAAATACATTTTCAAATTTTGGAAGATAATACTTTAATTTTCAATTTTTGATATACGGTATGAGCATGGCACAAATTTAATCTGGCTTTTCTTGAATACCTCTTTTAATATTTATTGTAATTTTATTTTATAACAAAGTAGAAAGACATAATTAATTCTCTTCTAACCACAAGTTGAGCAACTAAAAGACAAATAAATCCTAAATTTATTTAATTTTTATAAGTAAAATTTTAATTTATTTAACTTTATGTAATTTTTAGAGTTTTTTAAGCATTTTTTAAAATAAAAAAATGGTATTTTATTTAAAAAAATATTAACCGTGTGTGTGTATGTGTGTCAATTAATAAGTTTCATAATATGTATTAAAAAAATAACTTTATTCTACAAATATTTAAATAGTATTAATTAATAATAAATATTTTAATTTTTATTATTTAACAAAATTTTTATACCACAATAATTGTATAGTAAAATTTTAAAAATTTAATATAAATTATTGTTTAAATGAGATGACAATATGTTAATAATATTTCTTGTAAGTTAATTAATTTTTTTATTAAAAATTTAGAATATAAATTAATATTTAATATAAATAAATTAAAAATTAAATAAATGTGAATAAATTAAATATTTACTAAAGAAGAATAAATAAATGAATGTCTATTGATCTTTTAATTAGTTAATTTATAGTTAAAAAAATCTTTTAACAAAACTTATCATAAAATTAAAATACCATAAATTTTAAAAGAGATATTTAATAAAATCCTAAATTAAATATATACTACAGTTTAATTTATATATATATATAGGAGCATATATTATATATGGGTATCTATTCGAAGTGTTAGATACGCATTTAGTCTTACATCATATATATATATATATATATATATACAAGAGAATATATAAATGTCGGCAATGTGTGTTGTCTTACATCATGTATGTGTGTGTGTGTGTGTGTGTGAGAGAGAGAGAGAGAATATATAAATGTCGGCAATGTGTGTTGAGTGACTGGTATGCTGCTATGCTCTCTCAATTTCACTTTCACTTTCACTTCACTTGAACTGCTGCATACTTTTTTCTTTGGCATGGATGATTGAGTCTATGATTTTTTGTATTTATTTTTGAGTTAGCGTTCCTTCTTCATCGCAAGAATTTGTTAACACAAAATAAAAGGCTGCTGCTAATTGCTTTGACCCAGAAACATGTAGCTCTTTGATTTCCTTTATGCATGCACATAATAAAATATTTTTTAATTTCCATTGTCTATTAATATGGTAATTAGGTGAAAACATACATCACGTCCCACACGCAAGAGACAAATTTAATTTAAAAAAATATATTAAAATAAATGAAGGAAAGAAAGAAAGATGTACCCAAAAGGGTTGAAGAATCAACCGTGCTTAATTAATTAAATTCATTATATTTATAAATAATTAATGTATTGAATTGTCAGTTGGGAATGAGGTCTAATGGCTTGATTAGTGCATTCATAATTAAATATAACATTAATAATAACAATAATAATACAGTTACAGCGAGGGACCCCATGAAAAATGGCTTCACCAGTAACCCAATCCATGATGTACCTTCTTCAACTCGTTCTTCAATTATATAATTAATTATTTATGTAATTTATTTGTTCTATATTATCTTAAGTTTGAAAGCTTAAAGCCCCGGCCCACATACTGCTCTTTTTTTTTTTTTTATCTTTAAATAATTAAATATAACCAAAAGAAAAAGCTTCACAGCTGAAAATGGTAAGTGGGTCACGGCGAGCAATCCAATCCATGCCATGCCTTGCCATGCAGATGGATGAATTTCTAACTTAATTAACACCTTTTATCGTGATTACTATTATTCTCAGTAAAATATAGAGGTAATAAACATTAAACATTAAAATTAAATAAATATTGCTAAAATTTAGTGTTCCTAAATACTATTTTAGTTTTCCCACTAAATTACAATAGAGCAACAATTTTAAGTGGTAACAAATATATATATATATATATATGTGTGTGTGTGTGTGTGTGTGTATTTTAGTACATTTTAAAAAATATATTAAAATATTTAATATTTTTTATCAAGTACTTTAAGTTCTATTTTGATTAGTATGTAATTATATATTAATTTAAAAATTATTTTTAATAATTAATGAGATAATAACTAATATTAAAATTTAAAATTAAGGTTTTATTGAAATAAATACAAATTATTTATCAATGGGTATTAAATTAATGAGTTTAGCTTTAATATATGCATATACTATTATATCTAAAAATAATAATAATAACAATTGTAACTCGTAATCTAAAATAAATTTAAAAAAAATATTAAAATTTAGTATTTTAAATTTTTGTTCTTTATTTTAAGTTTTTATAAAGGGTGTTTTAAATTACAAGTGAACTAAAATTTTTTTAATATAACAATAAATGTATATACCATAGATAAACCCTAAACAATATACATATCATGCAAGGAATTGACTTTTTTTGGGGAGGGATACATAATGGGGTAAGTAATATTAATTTTCAAAGTCTAGAAGTGAGAGAAGGCGCCCCAAATTTAGGAAAAAATTGACAAACATTAGGCATGCATTCAAGGAGTGAGCGGTGAGCATGCTAATTCAACTTAAACATAAAGATAATGTATAACAACAATAATTAATTTCTTTCATCAATTAAACCACTAAATTTCATGTCACTAATTAAAGCTACACACATGCACTACCAACTTCCAATGATCCACTACACATTGCTATGTATGCCCAGCAATTTTCTATAATATAATCAACCCTCTCTTTTACTTTTTATTAAAAATAAAATAAAATATATTTAATCTTCTAAGGTCTACTTCCCTTACAAGTCATATAATCCTTTAACTTATATTATGCAACTTGCATATTCAGAATTTAATAAATAAATAAGTAAATTGAATTGTTAGTGATATGGAGGAGATGCCCATAAATCAACTTGTTAGATTAACATTTTTTTTTTAAATGATATAATAATTAAAAAACTACATACAAAACTGTTTATTTATTTATTATTATTTTGTTTATAATACTTTTTTATTACCTTCTAAACAATTACATTTTTATTAAGTTAATAATGATGTATTTATCTCCTAACATGAGTAATAATTGTAATTATTTTTTTTTCTGTAATTCATTATTATTATTATTATTATTTGTTTCTATAAATTAATGTGATTGATAATTTTTTTTTTTATAATTTAATGACTGTTTGGTTGTACTATATATACAAGGACTAAACAAAAAATATAAATATTGATCTACGTATTTGGATATTAACTTTATATAATTATTTATTAAATTTAATTAATATTAGAGATAATTTTTTAATTAATATATTATTACATAATAAATAAAATAATATTTAAAATATTTTTTTAAAAATAATATTATATGTTTTAATAAAATTTCTTTAAATTATTATTAAGATTACTAAAATTTGTAAGTGATTGTACATACTATTATCTATTTTTAAGCACTTCAAACGAACCTTAATTGTAATTGTAACTGTAATTAAAAAAAAAAAAAAAGGAAGGGGCGGACAGGGGTGACGGAGGGGACAAAACGTGGCATGCAGCGGCGAAGGTCACACTACTCTGAACTTATACCACGTCTCGCACAGACAGAGACAATTGAATGCACCAATTAAATTAACAAATTAAAGTCAATTTTGTTGGATTCTAAAATATATCTTTATTTAATTAATTAGAAAATTTTGATTTCATTTGACCATCAAACACCTCAATGTCAGGGTCAGCGTCTGAGAGTGCCGTTGCCTGCGGCTGCGGAGTGATTGAATGCAATTCGAACAAACTCCCCCTCCAAATTTCGTTTTCCTTTCCCCCGTTTATTATGTTCAATGTTTTTCTTTTAAATTTTGTATTATTTTTATTCTTTTAAATCAATTTAAAAAGAATGGCCATTCATAACAATATTAATGTGCAAGTTTTAAATCATAGCAGGGTTTCATATATAAACTTTATGCAAATTTATTTACTAAATTTATGTGATATTATTATATAATTAAAATATATTTTAATTTTTTTTATTAAAAATAAATAAAAATTTACAAAAAATATAAGAATTTATGATAATAATATAACATTACTATATCATCTAATATAAAATTAATTTATATATTTCATATATATTTAAAAAAAATAATAATATAAATATAAATTTATATATAACCTTATTTTATATTAACATGATAAGATTATATGATTATTAAAAATAATATATTTGTTTGAAAGTATAATAAATTTAAGTAAATAAAAATTATACAAAATAATAATAATAATAATAATAATAATAATTTTATTTATTTTGTAAGAGTGTGTTTTTAATATTATAATTTAAATTAGCATTAGATTAAAGAACAAGCCGTAATAAGTGAACAAATACACCAGGTGGTGCAGAAGAAGAGTGTTCTTTTCGC
Organism: Khaya senegalensis; assembly: GCA_032402905.1. NCBI lineage: Eukaryota > Viridiplantae > Streptophyta > Magnoliopsida > Sapindales > Meliaceae > Khaya > Khaya senegalensis. Next base: position 6,556,746 of record CP135553.1, on the reverse strand, counting down.
GACACAAACAATTTCATTATTCAATTTGTTGATGGTAATTTTGTGCGTTTTAATACGAAAACTATTATTATTGCATACCTTAATTTCAGTAATTAACAAAAATGCCAAGTATTAATAAAAGTTATTAAATTTGCATATCACAATTATCTATAATAATAAAAAAAAAAAAAAAGAAAAGCGATTATTATGGAAATATCTTATCCCTGACTTGGCTCATAAATGAATGCTTCTTAATCCTTTTTTGGCAATTATTATTCATGCAAATTAAGGATTTTTACCACTGTTGCCTTCCTAATAAGCTTCTTTCTTCAAATCAAATAATTAATATTTATTCTAACTTTTTCATCAATTTAAAACTATGCCCTCCCACTTTCTCAAGTAAAATATGTAATCAAATTATTTATTTATAAGATTAACGACAAAAAAAAATAAAGAAAAATAGAAATTTTTCTAAAGACACACACACGTATGTACATATATATACATATACATATGTATATATATATATATATATATATATATATAAATTATAGTTGATATTCAAAGAAAGAATTACGTTGAAATGTACTTTTTGCTTTCTTAAAAGGTATTTGTGACGCAAGTTTTGAACCATTCGCTAGCATGATTCTTGGCCTCACTCACATTCACATTCACATTCACATTCACATTCTTATAGAATTAGAGTTACCAGACTCTGTCCGCCTTTAGACTCCATTAAGTGTTTTCACGTGTACTATTTCAGCTTCTAGGCACAAGCAGAAGCAGCAGTTAATGAAACAACCCCAAAGTGAAAGTCCAGTTTTGGCTTCTTCCTACTTTTGACGGTTGCAAATGCAATATGGTAATAAATAAATTTACAAATTTCACAACCTCCCTGTTGTCATCTCACCCTCATTTAAGTAAAAATTAATCCATCCAATCATATCTGTAATTCCTTTCAATGGCTTCCATTTAATCTTTGCAAACTGTCTACAGTTGAAAATGGAAGGTCAGTTAAAGTTTAGAATCAGAAAATAGGGTAAGAGTAATTAAAATCCGAATGTGGCCAAAACTGACTATAAAAAGACCTCTGTTCTCTCTCTCACAATGTATCCTCAATCAGTCTTCTTCCTCACACAAATCCATCGCCCTCTTCTCTCTTCCTCTTTTTTCTTTATTTCTCTCTCTGTTTTTTCCAGTATGCCTCACTAATGCTCTGTCTTGGCTTCATTTTTGTAGAAAGAAACAGAACAAAGTATTTGGCTGGCAGGGTACAGATTGTGAGAGAGAACAGGACAGAGCAGAACCGACTTAGAAATTAAAGATCTTTTCTGATCTGTTCTTGCCTTTGCTGGGAAATAAAGTAGAGAGAAATACTTGAATTGGGTTTTGATTGCTTTTACCTCTTCTGTCCAAGTTTTTTTTTTTTAAGTAAGCCAAGCCAAGCCAAGACTTGTCCCAATTCACGAGTACATTGAACGAGTCATTCATACATACCTCCAAAACACAGAGATTTTCTTTGTCGTTTGTCTTTAAACCAACAATTATAATATATCTCTGGTGTGTTAGAAAGGAAAGATGGCTGAAGTTTCACCAAAATTTTTGATACCAGAATCATTTCAGGTCTCAAGAGATGATATTGCAGGTCAAATTGGGCTGATATGGGAGCTAATCAAAGCGCCATTGATTGTTCCTTTGCTAAAACTTGGTGTTTATATTTGCTTGGCCATGTCGCTCATGCTTTTCTGTGAAAGACTTTACATGGGAATTGTTATCATTCTTGTTAAGCTTTTCTGGAAAAAACCAGATAAACGTTACAATTGGCAGGCCATACAAGACGATGTTGAGTTGGGTAGCTCAAATTTCCCTGTTGTTCTGGTTCAAATCCCAATGTTCAACGAAAAAGAGGTCTCTTTCCCTCTTAACTCAAAACTCTGCATATGTTTTCCCATTAATTATTAGCTAGTCTTCTCTTTAATTTTCTTTTACCTAATATCTGATATTTCTTCGGGGTTTCTGAGAAAGGCCCTAATAGAAGCTTCTTGCATTTTTTAAAATGTTTGTGACAGGTTTACAAGGTCTCCATTGGAGCAGCTTGTGGACTTTCTTGGCCGTCCGATCGTCTCGTGATCCAAGTCCTTGATGATTCGACTGATCCTGCAATCAAGGTTTTGTTTTTTCTTCTTTAATCTCATAGCACTTTATTTCAACTTATTCACTACCATATCTGTAAGATATATTTGCATTCGTACATTTTCCAGAGGTCTAATGTGAAATTTTAAGTTAATGATATTGACATAATGGGTTGCAGCAAATGGTAGAGCTCGAGTGCCAGAGATGGGCAAGCAAAGGCATAAACATAGTATATCAAATCAGAGAAAACAGAACAGGATACAAAGCTGGTGCTCTGAAAGAAGGTCTGAAGAGAAGCTACGTTAAACACTGTGAATATGTTGCCATTTTCGATGCCGACTTCCGTCCTGAACCTGATTTTCTCAGACGTGCCATTCCCTTCTTGCTCCACAACCCTGACATTGCCCTCGTTCAAGCTCGCTGGAGATTTGGTAAGGTTACCTTAAACCAAACCGCATCAATTTATTATTCCTCTATGATTAAATTAAATTAAAATTATTATTATTAATATTAAGCCCCCCATTAATTACGCACATTAAAGAGCCTCATCATCTTGGTCTACAAATTTAGGAAAGAAAAGTGTCGGTGGTCTTTGTTTTTCTTTTTTGGCTTCTATTCGTTTCATTTCATTTATTCTCAAATATTTATGTTATTTTGAAGACGCTAGGGTAGCCGTGCAGTAGTAGTAGTAGTAGTAGTAAATTCAATTGGGTTCTGTTTTCGTCGGCGGATTTGATTGCAAACTGCGTGGAGTAAGGTGTGGTCTACTAGAAACCCACCAATCACGGGGTGGGGACCACTTTGTCCACTCTTTTGCAGATCCTGCCATGCCATCTTGATTTTGACACTTGTTTGTCTATTGGCCGTACATACAGCTCATTCTGAACCCATTTCAAAAGAAAAATACCTACCTTATCAAACCCCACTACTGCTAAGTAAAACAAAATTTGTGATTAGGTGATCTTAATTATATATTACAAATTATATGGCAGTGGAGTAGAGTGAAGTGGAGTGGATAAAATCCTAGATTTTAATTCTTTACTAAACGTACTTATATTTTGTACATAAATTATATAGATTAGAGAGTTGAAACTGTTATAATTTATGTATTGGGATAGTTTTGTCATTTTGATGAAAGAAAGGAAAAAAAAAAAAAAACCAAGAACGGTAGTTTTGTTCTTTGCTATCGGCCGCCCCCCGGATTGTACGGATCTCATTGTGGTCGGCACTATAACAAATAGTACAATGCAAATGCAATTACGGAACGGGGGTAGAATAGAAGGCCGTTTGGTTTTAAAAAAAAAGGGTTTAAGGGTAAAACTGTCGTTGCATCTTTTATGTATTTTTTTTTTCAAAAAAAATAATGTTTTGAGATTGAAAAAAAGGTAGGACCCAAGAATGGAAAAAGTGCTGACATATGTTTAATAGTGGACCACACTGATTCTACTTACCGACACTTGGACATTTATTTGATATTTATTTTTTTATATAAAGAAAAAGAAAAGGAAAAAGAAAAAGAAAAAGTCCGGGATTTGGATGTTGAAACTCACTCCCTTTCTCCTCGTGCTTCGTATGACGTGGAACATTTTTTTAGTTGAGTCACGTGAAGACAAAAACTAAATGTAAACTGCTCTTTATGATTGATTATTTTAATTGTTAAAGCTTTGTTTTTTCTATTCTGGGGTAATGTTGTTATGGGAGTATTGTTTGTTACGGGGTAGTGAGTAGATTTGTATTGTAGAATTAGAATTACAGAAGCATTTAGTAAAGTCGGGGGCTAAGATGGTGGTGGAAATGGGTATATATTGCAGTAAATGCAGATGAATGCTTGTTGACAAGGATGCAAGAGATGTCATTGGATTACCATTTTACTGTGGAGCAAGAGGTTGGTTCAGCAACTCATGCCTTCTTTGGTTTCAATGGTAAGTTAGAGTAATTTAAGCCACTCATTATTGTTATTATTATCATCATCATCATCATCATCATCAATTTGCTTTACAAATTAATTAATTAATTTTATAATTTTATATATATATATATATATATATATATATAGAGTTGGTACAAACAAGGAAGATGTCATTATCCAGCCATAATCATAATCATAATTATGTTGAATGTCTGGTATTACAAGGAAGCAAGAAAGCAAGCAATGTAGCTGCTAGCCTCAAATCTTGCAAAGAATGATGCTATGTTGCAGCAAGCAAGCAAGCACTGACTGCGGCTGTGTCTTTATACTTGAAACGCATTACCAATGCGCATGCATGCCTGGTTAATCAATGTAGGACATAGATAGCGTGCTTTAATTTTGCAATGGGGAAAATTATATACATATGATCAACTCTTCTAAATTAATTGGTACATACTGCATGCATATACATTTACATAATCTTAGCCTCTCTTTTTAATCTCATCATCAAGTTACATATATAGGCAATTAAAAAAACAATATTTATCTGTTAAAACGAATGATTGCAGGGACTGCGGGTGTATGGAGAATTGCAGCTATTAACGAGGCAGGGGGCTGGAAGGATAGAACTACAGTCGAGGACATGGACCTTGCCGTTCGAACTAGTCTCAAGGGATGGAAATTTGTCTACCTGGGTGATCTCCAGGTATGTAATGTATAACATTCCTAATTTATTATATTAAAATTAAGTTAATTAATTTCTACTAAAATTATTTTAAATTAAAATTTGATCATTAATATAACTTAATTAATAGGTGAAAAGTGAGCTTCCTAGTACTTTCAAAGCATTCCGTTTCCAGCAGCATCGATGGTCTTGCGGTCCTGCTAATCTCTTCAGGAAAATGTTTATGGAGATTGTTAGAAATAAGGTTAGTTTTTCTTTTCTTTTTTTTTTTTTTGGGGCATTATTAGTTAATGGAAAATTTCTAATTCTCTTTGAATTAATGGATAACTACGCATGTATGTATGTACGGACGGATGGTGCAGAAAGTAAAATTCTGGAAGAAAGTGTATGTTATCTACAGTTTCTTTTTTGTGAGGAAGATAATTGCCCATATGGTCACTTTTTCATTCTACTGTGTGGTGCTTCCGCTAACCATTTTGGTTCCTGAAGTTAAAGTGCCAATCTGGGGAGCTGTTTATATTCCTTCCATTATCACCATACTAAATTCAGTTGGAACTCCAAGGTACTTGATTATATTTCTATGGTAATAATGTTTAATGTTGTATTAATTAGTTAACAATCATCTTGTTCTTAATTAATTACTTAATAACATGACTTGCAGGTCTATTCACCTTTTGTTTTACTGGATTCTTTTTGAGAATGTGATGTCTCTGCATCGAACCAAGGCAACATTTATTGGTCTGCTTGAAGCTGGGAGGGCCAATGAATGGGTTGTCACTGAAAAATTGGGAGATGCTCTCAAGAATAAGGCTGCTGCTGCCGAAGGCAACAAGAACAAAACCAACACCAAAGCTTTCAAAAGACCTAAATTCAAAATGGCCGACAGGTAAGAAATTAAAAAGACTACACTAGTACTTCATTACACACACACACACACACACACACATGCATATAATTACACAAATCACTGCACAATTTCTCTTATTATTGGATTATATTTGGTAGTAATATGACCAAATCCCACAAGTTTTATTTAAAGAAACAAGTGGTGTGATTTTGGTTCCTCTATGATAGCAATTGAGAATCTTTGGAACCCCATATTTGAATTATTAACACAAGGCATGAGATATTGTAGTTGAATTAAATTTCTTTTATCGGTTCAGTTGCTTGAAGAAGAAAATAATATATTGTTTCTGCTCTACCCTTCATAATATCATAATAGCATTATTAAATTAGAGTAGAAAAGGGTTTGAATAGTGGGTATAGATGATATGAAGCCACTAATCCAAACATTATATTTTATTCTAATCCCCCAATGATTTTCCTGCACATATCTAACTTATGAGTTGACGATGTATTTTCTATTTGGTATTTGTCTAACAGAATTCAAACTTTGGAGCTCGGATTCGGATTGTTCCTCTTCTTCTGCGGATGCTATGACTTTGTCCACGGGAAGAACAATTACTTCGTATACCTCTTCCTCCAAACCATTACCTTCCTGATTGCAGGATTTGGCTACATTGGCACCATTGTCTAGCTCTACAATCCCCAACCGAGCACTCAACGCCTGCCTTCTCTGCTCTTCAACATAATATATAAATATATATAAGTGGGTTTCTGCGAGTGAGTAGCATTATTAGACTGCAAATTTTACATTTCCAGCTCATTCAAACAACATAGGTCATTCAACATGTTTGGCACACAAAAGTTAGTTGCCAACCAAGTTACAGAGGAATTGCTGTTACTTCTATCGCATCATACAGCATATGCGTTAGACAACAATGAGATCATATGGTCTTGATTTGTTTTATTTTAATAGACTGCTTGTAATCGTGAGAGTGAGTTTGTTTTCCCTTTTTCTTTTTTCTTTTTAACTTTTTTTCCCCATTTCCCCCCTTGGGTTCACCATTGTTCAGTTTCCTTAGTTTTGAGGATAATAAGTTATGGATAGAAGGGTGAACTTCGTAATCAAAGTTAATTTATCAATATCCAATTCCTGTGTTTTTCTTTTGGTCTAGATTCTATATTCTATTATCTCAATGCATTTCTTCTGCTGCACCGGTTGCTCCTGCAAATCTCTCTTCAACATTTCAATTAATAATAATGAAAATTGCTTCATTATTCATGAGACATTCTACTCTTAACACTTTTCAACAATATAATAAGATTTTTAACTTCGCCTGCTAAAAAAATTATTTGTTTCGGCAATAAAGGGCAACACTTGACTGACTGAGTACATTAAATTCTCAAACCTTGATGTATAACAGCCCTTGATTGGCTACATTATGGAAATTAATTTGTTATATGCTGATAAACCCTCATCATTCCTGATTTTACATTGCAATTTATTGTAGAAATAGACATATACAGGAACATCAGAGTGTTCATGTTTACAGTTTACTTACAGATTCATAAATCAATCATGCCTTGTCCCAATCATTTGTAGCCTGTGGGGCAGGATTTGAACTTTGCTTTTGCTTTGCCATTTCCATCCAATATTGTGGGCTCTTATCTTGTTACTTTTTTGCAATATATAATGCATCTGTTAATTTTTTTTGGTTGAAGCAAAGGTAAATTAAAGAGTACAATTAATCATAGTAATCTTTTCTTATAGTACAAGTGTCATTATTATCTGTCTAACCTTTTACTTCTAAAATAAATCAATGAAAACGAAACAGCAAAGAAGAGACTTTAAGCGCAATTTATTACTATCTCCAATGAGGACACGCCCACGCCCACGCCCACGCCAGTAAAAAAAAAAAAAAACAAATAAAAAGGTGCATTAATAGTAATGTTGCTTAATTTGCTCTCGAGTGCTTTGCTCAACACAAAATACAATACCAAGTTTTATGGACTTAAAAGAATCTCAACTCTTATTTTAATGCAAGTGATACATTATGCAAGCTTTCAGATGAAGTTTGGTTAGTTACAGAAAAACAACTGGCAGAATAGAAACAGTGGACTGGCTGAAAGCTGTAGTAACTAACTGCAGTGCAGGTGCAGGTGCTGCTGCTGCTGCTGCACATGCCTTTTGTGTGTTTGCTTTGTTATTAGATGACATGATACCAGTTTAGACACCTTTTTCTTTTTTTTGTTTTGTTCCCAAAGTCGTGCACAAGTCTCAAGCGAGACTTGTGTGAGCAAATGTAAACGAATTAAAGTAAAGACGGGGAAAAAGGGTCAAATATCACATGGGCATGGGTGTGGGTAAACCAGCTACACCCTTGTTTCTCGCAAGCCAAATGACCGAAGAAGCATGTACAATAAGGATGCCAATGTCCTCCTAATCTAATTTATTTTTTGTTTTTCTATTTTTTTAACTATATTTTAACACATCAATTATATCAAAATTTAATGACTAAAATTATAAATTAATGTAAAGTTAATTTTAATGAATAACATTAATAAAAAATAGATACAATTAATTTTATGTTAATTTACAATGTTAATTATCAAATTTTGGTCAGAATATATACCAAAATCAAATAAAAAAATAAAATAAAAATAAAAACAACCGGAGTAAGGAGGAACGAACGCACACTCGTATAAGAAAAGAAATCTTTCCACGCCGACATTATAAATTTCTAAATGCTGATGAGACTGCACTCCCTGATTATGCACATTTCAACGAATGTCAGGACACTTACAACAGCGAACAAAGTTGTTACGATTAATAGTAATAGTAATAATAATAATAACAATAATAATTGAAAATAAATAAAAACCAACCCCAACCCACCCCCCCCACAAGATGGCATTATAAATGTGGAAACCAATCTTGCTGGCTAACATAAATGCACCTCTCAATAATGGCGGAAAAGAATTCGATGTAATGCTTAATTGATTTATTGATTGAGAAATAATAGAAATGCATGCAATTGAAAGATCATAGATGTTCAAGAGGAGAGAAGGTTGTCTCTCCTCTTCTACTTTGATTTCACTTTAGCATTAAATTATACATTGAATGTTGTTCTCTAGCTGTAATTTTACAACACAGTTTGTAGTTTTTAATTAATTAATTAATTAATTAATACCATTTGTTAGAGTCTTCAGAGGCTTAACTCAGGTAATAAACTATAGGTGAAAGCAACAATATCTGCCTCTGGACATGCTCCATTAATTCTTGAATGATTTAATAAATAAATAAATAACAACAAATAATAATAGAAGGGCGAGTGGTTGTGGTGTTTCTGCAGCTTGGTCCACACCACCGACACTCAAAATTCTGGCAGGCTGGCTGGCTGGCTGGCAGGCAGGCAGGTCAGGAGCACATGCAATTTGGCCTTTTTTCTGGCGTTGGATCGGCATTGGCTTGGCTTGTATCTGTCACCACATTTTGCTAAACCCTAAAATTTTTAGGTTGCATATGACATTTGTATGTATGTATGTGTGTATAAACAATCATTATTATTTATCCAAGCCCAATACAACGTCACATGATAAATAAACAAATAAAACTAAGTACAGTTTTTTATTATTATTATTTTTTTCTTTTTCTTCACCGTAATTTGGGGAAATTTTGCCTGCACTTGCACTCGCACTTTGTTTCCACCTCCATTTTGGAGAAAGCGATGAATTTTAGGCCAGATTATGTTAAGTAGAACGTGACTGAATTTTTGTTTGACGTTGAATCGTGTGACCATCATTCATTGTATAGAATGAGGAAAGATCCATACTAACTGGTGATCGAAACACAAAACTGACAAAACAGCATCTCATTCAATTATATATGGGTTGGTTGAGAGGTCTTGTCATAAAATGTTTATTTTGTGATAGCCATTTTGGAAGTATGTATCCATCCCATCTCTGTAGCATTTCTTGTTTTGCTTAAAACGACACATCAAATCTCAAAATTTGATGAATCATCGCTTTGTCGCTGCCCATAATTCATATTATGGGGGAACCCAAAGGCCCCAACCCATCCCATCCCCCAACCCAACCCCGTGTTCGCTTTTGTAATATTCCACAGCATCTCTCGTAAATATCCTCCTCCTCTCCACATGCAGTAGGCTCTCTATCTATCAAATTTCTACATTAAAAGATCAATCATATCATATGCCTTATTGGCCTGGCCTGTAGATGCTCGGAACGAAACATCACACATTCAAGGATAGACTGCGAAATTGGATAATTATTAGTCGCAAAAGAAAAAGGAGAGTAGATTGATGCAAGTGGGACCCTTATAAAACCACATCTTTATTTACAGTTTTAACTTTTTATAAAATCACATAAAAAGACAATACATACATTTAATTAAATTCATATATTAACACTCCCCATGTATTATTATATTTACAATCTAATTACTATTACTAGTTTTTAACTTTCATTTATAATAAAATTTCTTCTTCTTTTTCTTTTTTAAATTCTTTGGTTTTGTTAATTTGTTGACAAATGACTATAAGCTAGAAAATAACTATCTTATATTTATTATAATTTAAGAAATTTAGGAAAAACAGTAAAGAGCTTATGAACAAAAGTATTGTTGACATGAGATTTGAATTAATTATGGGTTTAAATAAAAACAAAGATAACAACAACAACAACAACAACAACAACAACAACAACAACAACAATGAAGAAGAAGAAGAATCAATTGGATGTAATAAGAAAAGCTGTTAATCTTAACATAATTTAAGAAGAAGATAAGTAATTTTTTTTTTTATTTCTTTTACAATTAATAAGATGTACTATCAATTTTTTTTAATTTTAATATATTTTAATCAATAAATTTTTTTAAAAAAGAGTAGCTTAAAAAAAAATAATAATTAGGAATACTAGTAGTATCACTCTTTTTAAAAGTAATAAAAATGTGATTGTGAGTTAGAACATGCACGTAGTTATATACAAAAGATATTTGGTCTTCCCCTTAACCTGTTCGACAATACACCATTTTACATTAATTTTAATAATAATAAGTCTATGGTGTATAAGATGCTTTTAATTTGATATTTCCCTTAAATTATAAAAGGTTCACTTTTTATATATTCATAACTTGAAAATATGTTTAACAACATCTTTAAGAGTTGTTTTTTAAAAAATAAGTAAACATGAGTAGCATATTTTTTTTTCTTTTTCTTAAAAAAAAAAACCTTGAGTTATTATTATTATTATTATTATTATTATTATTATTATTTTGTGTTAAAATTTGAGTTGTTTTCAAATTATATATATATATATATATATTAACAAAATGTATACATTTTACCTAAAAGGAATAGCTTAGTTAGTTTATCATCAATGACAAGAAATTAATAGGTCAATGTTTCTCCAACCAAACTTGAAGGAAGATTTTTTTTTTTTTAAAATTTATAACAGTGAATGAGTTGGTGTAAGACTGGGAAGGGTAAAAAAAAAAATCATAAATTTATATTTATTTACAAAAATATCGTATCATAATATGTCTACAATTTTTTTTTATTATTTGTTTTTAAAAACTGAGTAAATTCATTTAAGAAACAACACAATTAAAAGAGAGAGAAATCTTTAATAGAATATCGTTCTGCCATATTATTACATTGAAAATTTTATATCTCCCGAGTTTTTTTAGTATAATTTCAACTAGATACTATCTATTAAAAAATATCAAATGATTAACCTTAAATTTTGTGCTATTAATTTAGTACAAAATATTCAAGCCATATATAAATAGATTGCATAGAACATAAATGCACAAAACATTGAAATTATCAACCTTGCCAAAATAATTTCAATATAGAAACAATTTCAATGTTTCAATTTATCCAAACACAATGCAAATTAAGAACTAACATTATCGGGCATAATATTAGCCCATCACTATTTTCAATTAAAATTTTAGAGAGAATGAATGCTAGCACATTAATACAGTTTTATTCTCAAAATATTCATTGTCTCCTTTTATAATATAAAATATTATACCACCATTAAAACACAAAATAAAATTTTTATTGTATTGACTATTAAGAAAAAAAATTGTAACCAACAAAAAAAATAATAACTTAGCTTACAATACATATTGATCATTTAAATCATATTTGTAACTAACAAATAAATAAAATATTAGTTATATTTTTATTAATATATATAATAGTCAATAAATTAGATTATAGTATATTTTGAAATATATAAAATATCCAACAATTCCTTTCTATTTCAACATACACAAAATAATTATCAAAGAATTTTTTAAAGTTTAATTTGTATGTATTGATGCCTTTCAAGTTATTAACCAATCATCGAACAACTAATCATGTCCCACAAGAACTTGGGGAAATATAGAGTTTTTATAAACTAATGTCCCTTTGCATGAGTCAGATGACTAGCTACACACAATGAATTATGTAAAAATTGAGTTGTTTTGCATTTTAATTCTTTAATGCTTCTACCTTTCTTGGAATTCATAAGTGCTTTAAATAAAGATGTCAAATAGGTCAAGTCGAACCATCTCAATTCTTGAACAGTGATGGCCCGAATTAGCTTGGCATGTTGATGGGTCAACTGGGCCCTAATGCTTAAAAGCTTGAAGGGCTTAAGCCAAGCCGAAGGCCAACGGTCCCACTCCTACAATTTATGTATTCTTTTTATTTTTCTTTCTTTAGTATTAATTTACCACTATTATTAATTTATTTCATTCATTTTTATCAATTTTAACATATATATATATATATATGTAATCTCCATGTGTTTTGATATTTTGTATTTTTTATTATAATAAATAAATAAATATAATATAATAATAATACTACTAATTTCAAATAATTATTGTCAATTTTACCATTTAAATTTTTAATTAAAGGAATACCATGAATGTATTAAAAAAATAAAAAAAACTCATTATATAATTGATAAATGACAAATACATTAACATCACTTATAACAAAATAAGAAATAAAAATAAATAAATAATATTTATATATCATATAATTTTGACTCATTTATTTTAAATTAATTTAATATATAAGTTACAATATTAAATAAATTAATTTTAAATTAAATGAATGAACTTGTATCACTATAATTATAGTACGACTCAATTAGGTTGACACTTACTAAACTATTTATCATTTATATTTCATCAATTTTTTTCTTTTACATTAAAATTACAAATTTTAAAAATTAAGAATATAAAATTATAAGTATTATAAACTAATTGTCATCAATAAAACAATTCCTCATTCCCATTTCATTATCTTAGTTATTGTCCTATCAATCTTTCAAAAATATTAAGTAATTTCATGTTTCTGGTGATAATCTTAATCTATATTCATTCAATATCCTATTTTCTATCTAAAAAGTATATTATGATACTTTTATAGACACTAGAGAAGTTAGTATATCACAAATTATGATGGATATTATAGGGAATACATTTTCATTTGTTTTCCATCATTACTAAACATCAAAATTTCTTTTTCGTTCTACTGAACATCATTATAATTAGTAAAAATATATTTTTCTAATTCATTAGGACTAATAGAAAAAGATGAGTAACTAGATATATTAATAATAGTATTAAAAAATTTTCGTAAAAGAGTATTAGTTATAATTTATCATTAAATTCATAAATTAGTGTATCCATACTAACTATACCCTAATATCAAATGTAAATATTATTGAAAAAGTTCTCAATAAGAGTTATCTATATTAAATGTAACATTCAAATTATTTATAATTGCGTCTACTAATTTAATTATACCAAAAAAGTTTATTTGAGGATAAACTACTATTACATATATAAAAAATACTAGAATATCTCTTTATTATTTTTTAAATTTCTCTTTTATAGTTAAACAAATATTTTGAAATTCATTCATATTTTTATAAGTAACCAAAGTATAATTAATATCAAATAAATAATTTAAAATATAATTTAAAGTTAAAAAATAAATACATGAATATAACAATATAACATTATAAAATATTCCTAAGAAGTTCATAAAATTAAATGCATCAATTCAATCATTAAAAGTCAATAGCATTGTACCTAATTTTTTATTATAAAAATTAATAATTACATCACTATAATTAACATAAAATTTTAACATGAAATAAGTAAAATTCCAATAAATTTTCATACCAAGCTTAAATTTCTTTAATTGTAATCCATAATAAAATGAAGAAGACTTAAAATTTTGTTTTCTACAACTCCTTAATGAAATGTATTGTATTACATATCTAATCTTTTCTATATGATAATTAATTGAATTTAAACCATCTTATACATTTAAATTAACAATATGACAAATATATCTTATATAAAAAATATAAGCCAAAATCACATGTAGGTGTCATATTATTGGTAAACAATTTAATTATAGTATTATTAGTAAACACCTTATTAAAAGTAATGCTAAAACTTTTATTTTGTATGTCATATTTTCTGAAAACACTTATCATTGTATTTAAAATAGAAAAAGCATTATGAGAAAATTTTAATTCATGAAATGCTATAATTCTTTTATGCAATATTCAGTTATTGTCAATGTAACAGGAAGTAACATAATATAACCTAACATATTACATCTAATCTAACAATCAAAAGTAATAGAAACAACACCTTTAAAAGAACAAAGAGTTGCAATCAATTTTTTTTATTTGATCAAACAATTTCATACAATCATTCTTGATATTTATTTCTAGGAACTAATTTAAAAAAAGGTTGAACATACCTACTAATGAAATTTTTGAATCTTTTGTCTTTCGCTTTAGTGAAATGATGATCACTCAATGCAATTTATTTAAACATCCATTTTCTCATATTTTGATACAAGTACTAAAAACAAGTGATAACATTATCCTTAAAAGTATTTAGTACAAGTAAAAATTGGGCATGGTTTTCTAAGGGAGTATGCATTTGTATATTTTGTCATATGTCAATTTAAATATCCAATTTCACTCCTAATACTTATGAAAACTTTACACAACTTACAAATGATATCTTTTCTTGTTTTTTTGGTTCTATCATTAGTTTAAGATTCTAATGTAAAAAAATTTTCAAACACTTTATGTTCTAAATCTTTTAAAGCTAGTAACATTTGTTTTTGTATAACTATATCCATTTCTATCCAAGTTTTGCCTAGTCAATATATTTTAAGAATATAAAGAGTAGAAACAATAAAAATTTAGTATTAAAACAAAAATACATAAATTTTGTGGATTAACAAATTTATTTTATTTTTCAATAGTCAATCATTCATAATAAATATATGATAATTTTATCAACAAACAAAAATAAAAAACAAAAGTTGGTATTTTATATTTTTTAAATGTGTTTTATCACCATAGTTTCATCACAAAATCAATGCACAAGCACGCAAGCTTAAGCTAGAACTTGATTTGGTATTATATACCTAATTTACATTCTACCACACTTTATTTTTCTTAAATGCTAAGAAGGTTCTCACTTTCACTTGGTCATTAGTTAATGATCTGGCATTCAGGCTAGCTCATTTGGCATATTTTACTCTTGGTTTAAAGTCAAGTAGAGGTATGTAATCCATTGTCTTTTATTTTGTTTACCTTAAGCTATTTTTAAATCAAATAGATTAGCATTTTAATTCAATCCTATATACTAGCTCACTTGGCATGTTTTTTGTACATCTTGATTCAATCCTATATACACTTTAAATGTATTTTAAAATACTTGACAGTCTTCCCTTAATACCAATATTATCATCTTTTAATTTTAAGCCATCTAATATACTCTTTAAATGTGTTTTAAGATACTTGACAAAACAAACAACATGTTAATCAAAACCATCCACATTTAGACAAAAGATTATCAAAACTAGCAACATTCATCACAAAATTTGCCAAAAATCAAAAAAAAAAAAATAGAAAAGTAAATCATATTCATCCTATAAAAAAGTGAATGATAAGGAGTTTATAGATAAGTCAAAGAAATTTACCAAAAAAATGTGAGTGAAAAACTCTCAAAATGTGAAGTCTAGTCTAGTACTCAGGTTTAAACATAGAAAGCAAGAAACCCAAAAGTAAAAATTCATAATAAAAAAAGAGAGATATTAAGAAAAATGCTTGAAAGAAAGTGAGATAAGTATCAATATCACTATAAAATATCAAAATTTATAACTTTTTTTTACTGTTTTTTCATTTTTGTTATCATTCTGACCGTTTTAAGTTTATGTCATTTGATCTTGTCGGCTTTTTTCTTTGCCACCTAGTCTAAGTCTCTAGCTCTTAGCAATTGCAAAATTTGAATTTAATTTTGTGAAAATGTAAACTATTCACCATGTTATTGTTAGTTGAGTGAGAGTGTAAGAGAGAAAAAGACAAATTAAAGAAAGAAAGAACAAGAATAGAAGAAGAAGAATAAAAAGAAATTAACAAGTCACGAGTTAGAAGGGGCTTAATAGGTTGGGTTTTCTTTTTAATTTTTAAACTTGGACCTATGGGATAAGCCTCATAATTTTGATATGACCAAGCTCGGCCCAGCACAAACACTATACGGGCTTGGGTTAGCCTAACACATAAGTCCGGAAGGACTTCAATCTAGCATAGCATGCTGAGTTAGCTAATTTGATGCCTCTAGCTTTAAAAATGTTTGCCTAAACTCCCATAAAAATTAACCCAGTTTTCATACTTAAATAGGTGAATTTTTATCTAATATGCTCTATAATTTAAACACACCACAATGCAACATTTTAGACTACATAATTTATTAAGAGTATAAAAGATTATCCTATATTTAATATAGTTAAACACTATCTTATTATAAGAAGTAACTTTACATGTGTAGATAATGTCAATAGTGCTACAAGATAAAATAACTTATTTTTACTCTTATGCACCTACTTTATGGGATTTCCAATCATATAGGTGGGATTACTATCATTTTTGTCTTATGTTTTACGTATAGTCTCTTCTCCTTAACATATAAATCAAGAACATGAGTATTTACTTATTTATGTAAGAGGATTTATCCAAATTCAATTATAACCTCATCAATCTAAGTTGCGACCCAGATTTGAACAGTTGCATAATGACACAATTTAACCAGAATTATGTATTTTTTCCTTTTCTTTAATTTATGGCAACATATGTTGTAGGTTAATTAACCATTAGTGTCAAAACATGCTTCTATTTGTCAATTAAATATACCTTTCAAAAATAATTCATTTGATCTCTATAAAAGATCAAGACACATAAACACAATTTTTATTATAATTCATCTCCATAAAAATAGAGAATTATCATATAGTTGTCCATTATAATACCTTTTAAAAATATATTACTTTTTTATAAGCAATATGCTAGACTTAACATATATAAAAGGAAATGAATATTTATAATATACTTATAGACCTAATAATATAAGGTTACTAATAAAGATAAATTAAACTATGCAATTTTTAGCATTTGCACATCGTAACTTATAGTCAAATAACCAAACTAATAAGAAAAAAAAAACTAAAAAAAACTATTATGTGATCAAATAATACCATCATGTATTTATAGTTTTCAAAAAAATAATTTGGTTCTCTCATATTTTTAATATTAAAAAATAAAAATAGAAAAAATTTAATATTTTTTTTCTGTCACATTCATGTTAGTACTCAAAAACAAACCTCCAATTTGGTTAAGTATTATAACAACAAAATCACATAACATAAAATATACATTAATATATAATTGACAATGCAAATTAACAAACTTTAAAAATTCATCACATAAAATTTAATTACTCAAAAAATTTGAGTTACAAAATAATATTAATATATTATATAGATTAAAATAAAATATTATAAAATTATGATATTAAACATAAGCATTGAAAAATTATGTCAAAAGATAAAAGTTACCAAGAGATGAAGATCTCATAGATAATTTACGTTTGGACTCAAACAAAATTATTTTATCTTCATCCTTTCAACACAATATTACATAGTACTCTTTCAAGTAGATATAATATTATAATTTTATCTCCAAAATCACATTTTTATCCCTAAATCATACACCATATCATGTTTACAATATTATTCAACATATATAATGTTTTAATTGTTCGTAAAAAGTTAGTACTTTCTAAATAATTTGCATTGGACATTCAACAATTCAACATATGCAAATATAACTTTAATATTTTCGTCAAAGCAATTAAACTATTTTTATAAGTTACTATCTTACTTGTAACTTGTCCTTTCCATACAAGCAAGTTATAATAAAATACTTTTTAACCTTATTTGTTGTAAAACAATAAATAAAATATACTAACTTCTATCAAGGAAGCATATTAATATTCATGTACTAGAAATGTTTAAAATTTTAAATCAAAATTGATGACCAAGTATACAACACATGCTTGATTCATATAAATGGGTCTTAAAGTACTAAACTACCCTATACAAAATATATCACCACCAAATCATAGTGCAATGGGAAGCTATGCTAACATTTAAGCTTGCTATATTAGAATGATCAAAAACTTATATTTATGATTATTTAACCAATTCATAATATTTTACAATTATGAACATATAAAATCATATATGTAATATTCTCCATTTGGCATTTATTAGTATTTAATAGACAACAATAATTATCTTGACTATATAACTAAAATATATGCATATGTGAATATCATAATCTTTGGCTTATTCATCCAACCTATTCACATAATTCCATACATGCATTTTGTATATATTATGAGCAAAATATGTTTAATAAACACTTATTCAATAATAATAATTTCATAAATTGAAATTGAGAATAAACATTGAACAAAAAGTATTTAAAATATAAGAACAAACACTTCTTATTCAAGTCGTAAAATTCTTCCTTTCACTGCTAGATGCTAGTTGAAGAACTTTCACACTAATTATTCAAATAATCGATCATCTATTAAAAATTATCATTCTTTTAAGGTTATTAGAAATTTTAGAGATGATGGATACTAGCACAACAAATCACAAATATAATAGTGAATCAATAAGTTAACGCACTAAAAGCATTATTGTTAACTAAAGAAAAGATTATGCCCTTTAGGACAATGTCTTGGTGAAAATCAAGTTCAATGGCAATCTAACTTCCAAAATTCAATATTTGGGTCTATAAAGGAGTACTCCCAAATAGAATCTAAAATAATTATAGAGTATTTGATTCTTTAGTGTCAAAATAATAAAGAGATTATCTCATTTTCTTTTCTCAAAATATTGGTGGTTTCTTTTATAGTATAAAATGTTACGTTACTATTAAGATACAAATTAATATTATCATAATATTAACCTTAAAAAAGTTTTGTGACCAACAAATAAATAATGACATAAGTTATAATATATAATTATTATTTAAATCACATTTTGTAACCAATAAATAAATAAAATACTAATTAAAATTTTAATACGTATAGTGCTTAATTAATTAAGATATAGCTTATTCTAAAATGTACCATATATGTAGTGGTTACTTTTTACACTTGTTGTAACATTGGAGTTTGTTAGAATACTTTTAGCTATTTCTTGTCATATATTGCTAATTGTATGAAATGAATACTAAAAGTGTATCTTTGAGTGGTTTTTTCATTGGAAAAGTATACATTAAGCAACCAAAAAAGCATGATACAATGGGCTCACTCAATTCCTTCTTGAAAAATAATTTGTTAAGGGGGAGTTGATAAAACTCTTTTCATTAAAAGAATAATTTAGTTAGTCACCATTGCATAGATACATGCTAATGACATTGTGTTTAGATCGACATCTTAGTCTCATGCTAAATCATTTGTAGATTTGATACAAGGAGAATTTGAAATAAGTATGGTGGGTTAACTTACTTTCTTTTTAGGTTTGTAGGTAAGAAACTTGAAAATGGGATATTTATTTCACAATCTAAGAAAGCTAGAGACTTAATAAAGAAATTTGGCCTTGAAAATTCTAAACAAGCTCACACACTTATGAATACTATTACTAAATAATCAAAAGATGACTATGGTCTTGTGGTAAATCAAAACTTATTTAGAAGTATGATTGAAGATCTTTTATATCTTATAGCTAGTGAACCAAATATTTTTTTAAGTGTTGATTCTTCTGCTTAATATTAGACTAATTCTAAAGAGTCACATTTGTTTACTATTAAAAGAATTATAGGAGATGTGAATGAAACAGTTAATTATGAATTATGATATTCTTTTAAAACTAATTATAAGATTGTAGGATTTTTTGATACTGATTGGGCAAGTTGTGCTGATGATAGAAAAAAGTGCTTTTAAATGTTGTTACCATGTTGGTAACAATCTTGTTTTTTGGATGAGTAAAAAGCATAATTCAATTTCATTATCCATGCAAAGACAAAATACATTGATGCTGAAAGTTATTATGCTAAACTTATGTGGATGAAACAAATGA
Source organism: Khaya senegalensis (assembly GCA_032402905.1). Taxonomy (NCBI): domain Eukaryota; kingdom Viridiplantae; phylum Streptophyta; class Magnoliopsida; order Sapindales; family Meliaceae; genus Khaya; species Khaya senegalensis. The sequence continues at coordinate 6,536,702 of CP135553.1, read as the reverse complement.
TTGCTAAATATGGTATGTTTCATGACCCTATAGTTCTATGTTACAATAATACAAGTGTCGCAAATATTTCTAAGAATCATGTTCAGCATTTTAGAACAAAATACATAGATATACGTTATCATTTCATTCGTGAACTTGTTGAAATAGGAAAAAAAATGTGTAGAATATGTAAGCACATAGTATCCCTTAACAAATTTGCTTACAAAACCTTTAGATCTTAGAAACTTCTATAGATATTTGTATGACTAAATACTTTTCAAGAAAAAATAAAGTTAAAAAGTCTTCAAGATGTTATACTTTATTGTCTTTATAGAAGCTTTATGAACATCTTGTTTGCATTTTTACTCACTTTTACATCTTGTGCACTTGAGTGAATCTTTTACATGTGTTCATTGCTTACATGACGTATCCATCCATCCATACACACACACACACACACACACACACACACACACATGTGTGTGTGTGTGTGTGTGTATGTATGTATGTATAAACACTTGATACCTTAAAGTCATTTGACTTGAGAGTTATTAAACTAACACCTGCTACATGAATTATTTAGAAAGTTTAAGGGAACTAGATTACAATGAATTTCATAACTTAATAGATCATTGTGATTTTTCCTTTGTTGCACATCTTATGTGGAGCTTAAATACTCATACTGAAAGGAATACCATAATTTATCATTCGTGCTTGCATGTGTTTATTGTGCTTGTATATTCTTCTTAAGGCATGTGCTTGCATTGATTGTTTGCATGAATTATTTGTTTTTGCTTCACTTGCTACACAAATAAAAAGTAACAATGCTAATCTTTTTGATTCTAAACTCCATAATGACACCAAGTATGATATCATTTTGATTCTTATCTAGATTTATTTTTCCAATTATATATGGAAAGCATTTTACTATTTTTTTATGTCAAAATAAAGGAGTAAAATGCACATTCCATATGTTTATATTTAGTAATTTGATGAACTTCATTTATTTATATTTTCTTTTGCTTTTATATAATCTACCATATTTCTCACTTGATCACAAGATTAGTTTGGTTGTTTTTTTTTATTTGCAAATGAGAAGCTGAATAATGCTATTTTGAGTTGTCTGAGTTTTAGAAGTAGATCTAGCTAAACAAAAAATGTACACTTGGATATTTTGCCACAAGCTTTGATAAAAGGGAAAATTGAAACACACAAGGTTATTACTATCAATTTGATGTCAAAAATTAATGAGGACAAAATGGTCAATATATAAATGAGGGGAGAAAATAGATGTTTTGCCACAAACTGTGACAAAGGGGGAGATTGAAAAATCTCAGGTTATTTTTGTTACATCTTGTGTCAAAGATTAATGAGGGTAAAATGTTCAATTCACAAAGGAGGGGTGAAATGCTTATAGTATATATAAGGGCAAAATGGTCAAACATAATAAATAAGGGCAAATTGGTTAAAGTACATGAATAAGGGCAAAATAGTTCACAAAATATTTAGAAAATTAAACAAAATAATTCAAATATTATTTTCGAATTCAGTGTGACACAGAATAGAGTTATACTGTGCACCATTGTAATAATCTTACTCTTTTGTATTGTAGCATAAATCAACCCATTTCATAGAACTAACAGGTAGTCGAAAATCTAATAAAAATTATAATGAGTTTGATCTTATGAGCTTGTTTGTCTTGGCCAGCAATTTATTTGCTCTTAGATCCAAAGTGTACTATGAATTGTATGAATTCGCAATAATATTTGTATGTCTAATGCTTATATTACCTCAAGTCATATTATTTCATTCACTCGGGCACATCATTAACTCCATTTTTGTTGGTAGGTAATAAATCAAGTTATGCTGAACTGCAAATTATTTTTTTTTTCAATCTATTAGATAATTCTACATATATTAATTAAGTTGTAAAACCATGGATGGATTACTTTAAATTTGTCAAAAAATTCTTCCAAGGGGCCAAAGTAAGACTAATCCCTCTTTGGCAATACTGAAAGTCATGCCATTGGAATCTTCAATGCCATTACTATTATTGCTACGACATTTGGCAATGGGATTATTCCCGAAATTTAGGTTAGTTTGTACTAATTCACATTCCCATATATGCATGAAAATGTTATATTGTATAAATAATTAATATTGTTGTTGTTTACTTAATTTTAATTTGCATAAGCAACAATTGTAGCACCAGAAAAGGGGAAGATGTTTAAAGACTGTGTGTTTGTTATGTAGTTGTAATTGTAACTTTCTGTTTAAGGACTATGTGTTTGTTATGTAGTTGTAATTGTAACTTTCTTTAACGTTGCAATTTTTGGGTATTGGGCATTTGGCAACCAAGCTGAAGGCCTTACTCTTAACAACTCCATAGATGATGGGAAACTGATCTAAACTGAGTTATATAATAGCCAAGCATGACATGTGAGAGAGAGCCACGGGAACAATACTTTTCATTGTAAGTGTTGGTGTTTTCCTATTTTTTTGCTTTGATATAGTTTTCTGCATTTTTTTTTTTTTTTTGCATTTGATTTCTTCAAAATAATTTGGTAGTGATTTGTTAATTTTAGCATTTGTTTCTCATGATTATGTTTTTATTTCAGATAGTTTGTTATATGAGTTGGCTATATATTTAGCCAACTAGACAAGTTTCAATAAAGGTGAAATTTTAAATTTAATATATTGTTTTAGAGACTATTGAGGGAGATTCCCATCAATCCTTCTTTTATTATTTTTGTAAGAGGTTGAAACTTTAAAGAGTTATTTATTATTTATATCAAATGTCTTTTATTATTTTTGTGAGAGGTTGAAACTTTAAAGAGTTATTTATTATTTATATTAAATGTGGTATCAGAGCCTTATGCTTCACCTTAAAGTGGCCATTTGTAAACTTCAATGTCTTAAAGCTTCAATAATTCAAACACACTAACCCACCAAACCCCACTGCCTCAAACACTAACCCGACTTCCAATGTTCCTAGTAGAACAAGATAATCGAAAAGATCGAACTCAAAACTCACTGGAATTTTCTCATCAATGTTGTCAGAGTTTTAAGTCTAATTTCTGGTGAATGGCATATCATACGAAGAAACTGATATTATTGTTAGACTCAAGATGTTGAAAACTATCTAAAAAGTTAAAACCCACCGCCTGAATCACCAAATTCTATCATTGTTGGCCATCATTAACCGGTAAAGTTGACCGGTCAACAATCAACCCTGGTACATGAGATTTGATAAATTGATCACTAGGTTTGGCTTTATTAGAAGTAAATATGATAGTTATCTCTATTACCAATCCTTGAGTCTAGGTTGAGTTATCTACCTCCTTTTGTAAATAAATGAAATGCTTTAAACATGCAAGAAAATGCATGAAATTTAGAGAGTAAAGTGTATGCTCAATAGTGAATTTGAGATGAAAAATTTAAAGATTGCATTTAGAATTTTAGAGATTAAAAGAAATGACAGAATGAAAGTTTAGTTTTATCACAAAAAAGATACGTCCAAAAAGTGCTTAACAGGTTTCAAATGGAAGAAACAAATGACGTACAAATTTCTTAAGTAGTACACTTCTAGTTGTTTACCTCTCAATCACTTGATATAGATATAAACAAAGTTAATATATTTAAAATTCCTTATGCATAAGGTATGGGCTATCTCATGTATGCAATGGCATGCACAAGACCAATGGTATGTACAATACCTATCATAGCCCAATCAGATTGAACAAGCCACAGAGCTACAACATCAAGTTCAGCAGATTTCTCAAACTCTAAAATCGATGGTCTAGCGCCTTCACATCATGGATGTGCGTTTCAATCATGAAGAATCCATGGGGCATAAAGGTGATTGAAAGGTCTACCAAAGAGAAGAGAGAGAAGGTGAGGAGTCAATGGTTGGCAAACGTGGAAGAGATCAAAGACGATAGGTAATTAATGATCTTGTCTTCAACCAATGACAACAAGCACGTTTAAATGAACTCACCCAACAGATGAAAGTTGAGATTTCTAACTTTTTTGGTAAGCTTAATTATGATGATTTCCATGATTGGCTAATTTCTTTGAAATGGTTCTCAATATCTGAGTACTGTAAGGTAGATTCGCTAAGATAAAATTAAAGGGACCAACTTGTGTTTGATAGAGCAGTGTCGAAGAGCAACCATGGAGAATGTATCAGCTAGCTATTTTCGAGTAGGATGAGATGAAAAAAAAAGCCTTAAGGCTTAATTCCTCCTTGTTAGCTATGAACAAATCATATATGAATATATAATTGACTACTACCCGAAGAAGTTTCATGAATTAACGGTGTAAAGCAATGTTGTAGAAAATGAAACCCAAAGATTAGCTCGTTATTTAAATGGGCTCTGGAATGATAATAACCGAGAAATGATGACTACAAAAATTTATAGCGTCAAATAAACTTATCAGTTAGCACTTCAAATGGAGAAATAATTGTTCTTGGTGGGCTCATGACGGTCTTAGTTTGTCGAAATACAAAACCTTCAACTACTAGTTTCGAACAATTCGAAGCCAATTCTACCAACAGGTATGACCGGGAGTAGCTTTGCTAATGATAGAAAAAGTAAGCTTAAGGAGTTCGATGAAGGTCCCTAGTGCTTTAAATGTAAAGGACATAGCCATGTTGTAGTAGTATGCCCCCCTTGTGACCAAAGAGTAGCATATATGTGTGAAAAGGATTTACTGTTACTCGAGGTCACCCTAGAAATTGTGAAAGTATCTGATGTTGAATCAAAAAAAAGAAAGACTCGAAGTCATAAACCTTCTAAGTTGTTAAAAAAAGTTAAAAAAAAAAAAAATTGAGTTGAAGCGAATCAACATATTCCACACACAGGTTGAACATAAGGGAAGAGCCCTGAATGTAATTATAAACAATGAGAGTAGAATGAACATTATCTCTAGTGACGTTCGTTGGAACGATTGAACCTATAATGTGAAACTCACCCTAACCCATATCGAATTATCTTGATTAATGATACCAATCATATAGGAAATATTCCCATAGCACATCGTTGTTTGGTCAAGTTTCAATAGGGAAAAAGTTACATTGACGAAGTTTGGTGTGATGTCATTCCAATGATAGTTGTGCCATTTGTTTTGAGGATGTCCATTATTATAGGCTATAAAGTATCGAGTAAGAGAGAGTTTTAAGTAGGATAGTTTTACCACATTAATATTATTAACGTGGTAAGACCATCTGATCAATGAAATGTGAGAAATATATTCATTACTTGTAAGTTAAAAAAGTCAATAAAAAATTTCATATATTTCTCTCACTATATTAATTGAATGGTAGAATTTTCTATTCATTTTTTTAACCCACAATTAATAAATATATTTCTTTCATGTCATTGATTGGATTTTCTTATTACGTTAGCAATACTGACGTGATAGAACTGTCATACTTAAGATTCTCTTTTTAAGTAAAATAATACTATTATTTTAATATAAATAATATGATAGTATTATACAATCAATAAAGAAAAAGAAAATTATTTATTAATAATAGATAAAAAAATTAAAAATTAATTTTATAAATTTTTCTTATCATATTAATTAAAAGTGAGATATATTTTTAAATTTTTTTATTCACAATCAATAAATAAAATTTTTTTATTTTATTAATTGAATACTACTACTACATCACTTATAGTAACGTAATAAAACCGTTCAATTTAAGATTTTTTCTCAACATGCTACTTTTGATGGGTTTCATAATATTTACTCTTTCATTTTTCAAAACAAGAAAATAATTCTCGAAACTCCCTCACCCAATTGTTGAATTTGAAGCCTCAAAGAAGGTTAGTTTAATTCTTATACTACAAGCCCTTTATCAAATAGTACAAGAAACACAGGTTTTTTTTTTGTTAAGTTGAAATCTGAGCACACAAAGGAATAAGAACCTGTTGAACTTCCCAACATACTTCAAGAATATGGTGACTTAATGGACGAAGAATTGCCTAATTAGATACCACCTATGCGCGATATTCGGCACACAATTGACTTAGTATTGGGCTCCTTTCTTCCAATCTTTCTTATTACCGAATGTACCTAACAGAACACGCTGAACTTCAATGCCAAGTACAAGAGCTCCTGGATCGCGAGTTCATCCGTGAAAGCCCCAGTTCGTGTGCTGTTCTAGCCCTTCTTTGACCCAAGAACTATGGTACGCGTAGATAGCCGAGCAACAAATAAGATAACTGTCAAATATCAATTTTCAATTCCCCAGCTTGATGATATGTTGGATCAATTAGGGGCCGCTCAAAATTTTTCCAAGATTGATATAAAAAGTGCTTACCACTAGATTCGTCTTTGACCCAATGAGGAATAGAAAACAACCTTCAAAACAAAAGAGGAGCCCTACGAATGGCTTGTAATGCCATTCGGCTTGACAAATGCACTAAGCACATTCAAGCGCGTAATGACACAAGTAATTAAATCTTTCTAGGGCAAATTTGTAGTTGTTACTTTAACGATATCCCAATCTATAGTCACACGTCATCGAAACAGTTTTCTCGTTTTCAGCAAGTGCTTGATACTTTGAGAAAAGAGCAGTTCTACATCAATCGGAATAAATGTTCATTTCTTTAGTCCAAAGTAGAATTTTTGGGATTTATTTTATCCTACAAAGGAGTGGGGGGAAACCAATCTAAAGCTAAAGCAATTCTTGATTGGCCGACACCATGTTATTTTTTTGACATCCGAAGTTGTCGTGGATTGGCATTGTTTTATAGGCAGTTTATCAAGAATTTTAGCACTATTATGTCTCCTCTCATCGAGTGTTTGAAAGCAAAAGAATTCACCTGGACTCTTTTGGCTAATCTAGCTTTTTCTGAAATTAAAAGAAAAACGTCAACGGCACCTATACTTAAACTCTTAGACTTCGCTAAAATTTTTGAAGTAGCTTGTGATGCCTCCCATGTCGAAATTGGTGATGTTCTCAGCCGAGAAAGGCATCCAATTGCTTTTTTTAGCAAAAAATTGAATAGGCTCGAAGGAAATATTTCGTTTACCATATGGTGTACGATGCCTTGGTCCAGACCTTGAAGCATTGGAGACCATACCTTAGCCATCGCGAGTTCAATCTTTTATAGACCATGATTCGCAAAAAGCATCTTCATTCTCAGAATCGGTTAAGTTCAAAACATGCTCGATTGTATGATTATATTTAGCAGTTTGATTTTACAATGAAACATATAACAGGGAAAGAAAACAAAGTGGCAAATGCTCTCAATCGTAGGCCTCACTTACTCTCTATTTTTTGTGTCAATATTACAGTTTTTGAGACCAATCTAGCTACTGTCACTCATGGGTTCTCTATTACAGATGAATTTCTCATTAAGCAATCAAAGATTTGTGTGCCAACAAGTTCTTTTCGCGATTTTATCATTCAAGAACTCCACGGAGGTGGACTCGTAGGACAGTTTGGCTATGAGAAAACTTATGCCATTGCTGTTGATCGATTCTTTTGGCCTAACATGCATTGGGACATGCATACCGTTCTGGACTATTGTCAGATATGTCACGTTAACAAAAGAGTCAAACAAAGTTCCGAGTTATACATACCACTGTCTATCCTCACTATCTGTGGATTGATCTCAGTATGAATTTTGTGTTAGGTCTCCCACGAATAGTTCAAAGACATGATTCGATGATGATAGTCATTGATCGGCTTTCAAAGCTGGCTCATTTTGTACCATGTAAGAAAACATTCAATACTTCACAAATTGCATCAATATTCCTAAAAGAAATCGTTCGCTTTCATGGAATCCCGACCACTATTGTTTCTGATCATGATGTCAACTTCATTAGTTATTTTTGGAAAGACATAATGGTCAAAGTTAGGCACAAAGCTTTCCTTCTCAAGGGCGTTCCATCCAACAACAGATGGTCAAACGAAGGTTACCAAACCTACTGCGATGTCTTATAAGAGATCATGCCACCAATTGGGATCTAATATCGCTTCATGCCGAATTCGCTTTCAATAATTTAGTTAGCCGTACCACTGATTACACTCCTTTCCACATTGTCTACGGTTATACTTGTCGTACACCTGTAGACATCATTTTGTTGCCGCTACCACCCTGTATAAGTGAAAAAGCCATTAATTTTTCTAAATACATGGTCTCCTTTCATGATGACGTTCGCAGAAAAATTGCAACCCAATCAGTGGAGTATTCAAGTCATTCCAATGAAAAGAAGCGAGATTGGAAATTCCATGTCAATGATATGGTGTTAACTCAACCTAGGTCGGAGCATTTTCCACCCAACAGTTAAAACAAGTGGCATGCTTGGTGGACAGGCCCATTCCGAATCTTGAACGAGCTCGAAAATAATGCCTACATTATTGAATTACCACCAAATTACCAAATAAGTCTAATTTTCAATGTAGATGATCCGAGGGAATATCGAGGAGGGCCGATAGAAAAAGAACTCCTTGAAGAACCAACAGTTTGAATACCTACTATCCTAGTAAAGCGTGATGAAGTAGGAAAAAATTTGAACCATTAGTTTTTGTCCACTCGACGAGGTGGTTACGACAAGTTCTTGTTAGCTAGTAGAATATACCTTGTTTTGTGTCTGTCTGACTTCAAGCTGATGAAATTTCGCGGCTCAATCCAGAATTATTTCATAATTACTTGCAACGAGTCTTGTTGGAAGCAAGTTGTTTAGGGAAGGACACAATTGATGAAAAATGAGATGTGTAGGAGCTAAGCATGACACGTGAGGGTTAATGGAGACACGTGAACAATACTGTGCATTATGGAGTTGGTGTTATCCTAATCTTCTACCTTGACTAATTTGTTTTGCATTTTATTAAAGCTCTACAATTTAGTAGTGATTTGTTGAGTTTAGAATTTGTTTCTCTTGATTATGTTTTTATTTCAGATAGTTTGTTAGGTTGATTAGCTACATGCAAGTTTCAATAAAGGCAGAATTTTAGGTTTACTATATTGTTTTAAAGACTATTAGGAGAAACTCCCATGAATCCTTCTCTTATTGTTCTAGCGAACAAAAATAGCTGCAGTGTTTCCATTCTTTGGAAACATTGTAGCTTTTTGTTTTCTTCTCTTATTGTTTTAACGACAACAATAGCGGCAGTGTTTCCATTCTTTGGAAACATTGGAGCTTTTTGTTTTCTGCCTCTTTGACTTTATTTTGCCGTGGTTTTCTACAACCCGATATTTAAGCCATCAAAAAGGAGTCCCGTATTTGGGTTGAATGCGTTGATTGCAGTGGTTTTCTCAGCATTGGGAGTCATAACAGCCGTTACAGCAGTTAGACAAATATGCCTTGATGGCAAAACTTATCGGCTGTTTGCTAATGAATAAACGGCCAAAGTTGCCCATTGGCTTACATATATTATCAGCCAAACGTTCTGGCTACCAACATAAACATACGTATTTATACCTGTGATATTATTATTATTTTTATTATACTTACTCTTACTTAGCTAAGGCTGCCTTTGTCAAACAGGAAATTTCCGATCTACGATGCAATTTATTATTATTCGCAATCATATCAGTTCTCTGTCTTCCTTTCCTGCATTTTCAAAGAAATATGTACATTTTTATCTTGAAGATGCATTTGGCAATAATATTACGAACAATGCACCAGTTATAGAGTCTGAATCTTCGAAATTGCAATTATAGAAAACATGCTGTATAATCTGCTTTTCTAAACAAGGCAAATATTAGAGAAACAACAATAATATTAATATATTATTACTGGCAGCTACAGGGTGAAGGGGGTGAAATCCACAGCCAGAAATGCAAACCCCACTAAAGTCGCAACAACTAACAAAATGTTAAAAACAAAGCAAAAAAAAATAAACTATGTGAGAGTACTGAGAGAGGATAGATCCATGCATAATTGAATAAAGTGAAAATAATGAAAGCAAATGTAATGGCAGCCGACAAAGGAAAATATTTCCTGTATTACAGTAAATGATGTTACAATCATTGGTATATATATAAATGTTTCAAGACAAGAAACCCTTAGAAAGAATGACAAGATTACAGCTTATAGCAAATGAGGTGTCCAAGGTGAGGTGTCCTGTACTATTTATTGTAGTCACAAATAAAGAGTCACTCAACTAAGTTTAATTTCCTTTTGCTTTCTCTTTTCAGCAGGGTGAGACAGCAAAGGTGAGTCTTCTGCTTTTCGTTATTGCAAGGCAAGCTTTTTGGGGAAACAAGCTTAATCTAGCTTCTGCTTAAAACCAAAATCAGCTTCTTCTTAACAAATAATACCAACATGTTATTTTCTTTTAGTTTGCAGGATGAGAGTTATCATTTTCAACAGCAACAAAATCAGAAGATGTCTTTTCCTCCGATATGGTTTGGCAATCCTTGGAATCATTCTCATCAACATTGTGCTTTTGCAGATCATCTTCAGATGTCTTGTACTGTGATACCTGCAGGGCATTCTCAGTTTCATTTTCATTTTCGGTAGTGACGACGATATCTGCTTCTCCATCTGCAATATCTGCCATTTTAACAATATCTTTGGAATCTCTTACCATATTCTCTGAATCTCCAAGTCTAAGCCTACTCACAGGCGCGGAGCTGGTCTCTTTGGATAATAACTTCTTTTTGTTATATTCCAACATTACATTTTGTTTGAAAGTTCCAACAATAAGCTGACAAAGATAAGTGTGCGATAAAACATTATTAATCTGGAAAAGAAGGATTGTAGTATGTATTAATAAATCATATTAATTAAGGGCTTACTTGAATAGGGTTATCTGCGATTATAGGACCTCTAACAACACCACCAAAAACTTGTCCATCAGGCTTGGCCAATGAAATGCTCAAGTTACCTTCCACTCTAAGTTTGTAACATGTGTACAAGCCAGATAGAGATAGAATCTCAAAGCTCCCCTGCATATACAAATTAAACAAGAAAAAGTTAAAAATTGAATGCTATCAAGCATATATGATCGATATGAGCCAACAATTAGAAAACAAAACTTTCAAGTTTTATGCATTGAATTGGATCTCTTCTTTGCAAATATCAATGATAGGATTCATCAAAATGGGGATTATCGGATCATTGTATTTGTATTGGTCTGAAAATCGTACCTCAAAAGTCGACATAGCATCGGAAGAACTAGCTGGATGGAAAATCGAAACTCTAGAAACCATGCCAATAGCAGAGAGAATGCAGACTGCTCGCTTAGGCATTGCAAATGACATTATCTTACAAACAATATCCTACAGTAAAATATCAAATTAAATATACATCTATATGCATAAGTGCCATATATATGAAATTAAAAATCATGTAAGTACGTAATTATAAACAAAATAACCAAAAATGAAATACCAAAATAACATGCAAATATTTACCTCCCCTGGGTTTACAATCACAGCATGAGGGTAGAAGTTTCCTCCAGCAGTTGCCGCAAAGTCTCCACCTTCAAATATTATTTATCTTTTAGGTGCAAATAATATTCAGTACTAAGTAAAATTTTGAAGCCAAATAATATATACAAAGGAAATTTTGCATTATCACAGATTCATGATTCAAGGGAAAATGAGATGCATTCTTTCTGAAAATATATAATTCTTGTATTATTCACATAGAAAGATCCATAAATACTGTATATGATTCTAGCAATTCTATAGCATCAAACGCTGATAAATGAATTCAAATCCAATTATTAGGAAGCAATTTAATACCAAAAGAATCTAAAGTATTAAAGATCATCATGGAAACATAATCATAACAATGACACTCACAAAATTAGTAGAAACCAAAACCAATATGCTAAATAAGAATATTAATGCAAGATAAATAATGTTTATTTATTAATTGTATGCGTCATTTATACAAAATATTTGTTGATTATCTATCCAAACATATTTCTAACTTATAAAAATCTATATCAGTATTATATTTTATTAAAAAAAAAAAAACAACAATAAACGTACACTTAGCTTTTTTCCTTTTAAAATCTTTTTCATTGTAATATCTTCTTTCCTCATCACAGCAAATATTGTATATATCAACAAATAAATTTTAAGTTAGGCAAGGATTTCCGCTGTAAAAGATAGTTGGAGTGTACTTGGTATAAAAATTTACTAAAAAATTGGTCTTTATTTTTTTTGTTTAAAATCAATAAATTTAAGTATAAAGTCATAATTTCCATAGAATTTAACAGATGAGGGATCACTGTACAAAAAGGGGAAGGGTAATAAGACCACTTACCCTATAGTTATGTTAAAAATTTTAGACATCATATTATAAATTGAATAATAGCATTCATGTCGCTGAATTCTTATATTTTTATAAATAATGATACATGTTATCTATTTATATTGGGGTTAGTCCTTAGGCTCTTTTGAAATGTGTAAAATACCTTTCATTATTGAGGTAAATACTCTAATTGTCGAACTTTAATAGTATAAGAGCAGCATGAGTTAGGTACTTATTTGATATAAATAAATAAATTATAAACTTATTTGTGAAAATATAAAAACTCATAGAAACATTGGTTATTAGTATGCTCACTCACACCATGTCATTAACATGCTCATGTAATTGCATACACATTGATTTTGAAATTAATTAAGTATGACAGTGATTCCAATAGTGAGAGAGAATTTAAAATACAGGGTTGAATTTTAAACAGTCCACAAAGAGTATCCCCATATCGAATTTTCTCCATAAAAATATATTTCGTATACTGAATTATGGTACTAATAAAATAGTTTCCTTAGTTGAAACTTACCAATGGCAGCCAAAAGTTGTAGCTTCCCTGAACCCCTCGGCCGCCCCCTATTACGTTTCACAGAGAAATTCTCCGAAAATTGAGAAAACATTACCTGCGTTGGTGATGCAAGGGACAATTTCATGCTTGTCTGATCAACTTCGTCCTTTGTTTGTTTGTCTCTCTTCCTTTTTGCAGTTCCAATTATAGGATCAATAGAAGATGATCCTCCGCTGATACCTATGACGTCTTCTTTCGCCTCCTCAGAAGTCTCTCGACTCACCAGAGACTCCGGTTTACCTTCGTTTAAAGCTGGTAGTTCTTGAGAAGCTGTGCCGATTTTAGATTCCATAAGTATATAAAACCTAACCTTTTTATACACAACAAACACGAAGGAGAAATATATATAGAGATACCCAGGGAGAGAAAAAGAGTTGTTTGTTTCTTCGTAAAGTAATAGAAAAGAATTTGAATTTTGAAGTCGCAGAACAAATAGTTATATGCAAAGGTGGCAGAAAAATGAATTATGGTATATAATACTGTTAACAGATAACCTCTCTATTAACAGCGAAGCAAATATGTAAAAAGAAAGCGGAAATCAATTCCCTTTTTTCCTCTAATATAATGTTACCATCTATTGCTAGTAAGTTTTTCAAATCTTCTAATTAGTTGTCAAAATCTTCTAATTTATGAGGGCACATATCTTGATTTTACTTGCCAATAAAACTTTAATTGCTAACAACAAAATTGCTTTTATCAATATTATAAATTTAAATTAAACTCTTTGTCAATTTTGCTCCAATGAGATTTAAATTCTTAAGCCATGTTTGGTTTGAAGAATGGAAATAAATAAGGAAAGAAAATAGAAAAAAGAAAGTAAAAGAATTAATTTTTTATTATTTGGTCGCACTATAAATGATCAATGAAAATAAATTTACTATTTTTTATTAAATAAAAATATCATTTACTTCTAAATTTATTGATATTTATTAATAATTAAAACTTTAATTATTTTTTAGTGTCAATTTTAAATTTAATTGTATTTTATTAAAAATACTTGTTATAAATAATATTTAAAAAATATATTCTATTAATATTTTAAATATAATACACATTATATTAATTAATTAATTTTTTTGTGTAAAATACTTATTTTTATTGAAATTGTTTACGCATTTCATAATTAAAAATTAAATTAACTTTAAATTTTAATTTTAAATATAAAATAATTAAATCTTCAAATTTAATAGGTATTTTAATAACAAAAATTCAAACTTATACTCTGTAAATATATTTATTAATTAAAAATATTTTAAAAATATTAAAAGTTATATTTTAAATAAATCTCTTATTTTTATTTAAAAACTTATAAATTTAATTGTATATGAATTTTCATTGGTAAATTGATTCTAAACACAATTTAAACTTGATATTCATATAATAATTATATTTTATATAATAAAAAATAAAATTATTAAATAAATATAATTAGTATGAATTGTTATAAGTAAAAGGCTATAAAATAAAATTATAAATTAATATACATATAAAAAATATTTGTAATCAAAATGATGATAAAAATAACAATAACTATAATTTTAATAAGATGATTTTTAGTTTATACTAAAAACAAAAATTAATGATTATAAACTAATTTATAAATAAAATAAACTAAAATAATATTATTTTAATAATTATAAATTAATTATTAAATTTTATATTACAAATTTTAAATAGTACTATGAAAATTATTATTATAAATAATTTAAGTAATTTAATAATTAATTATTTAAAATAATTAGTTAATTAAAATAATTATCTTAAATTAATTAAAATAAAAACTTATAATAAAATACATAAAAGGGATAAAATTGAAAATTCAATCATTTAAAATGATGGAATCGTAATTCTTTTCTCTTAAAAGAAAAATTATCATTCTCCCATTTGAAAAATAAAAATTCCTAATGAATCTTCTTTCCTACCTCCATTCTTCCAATCAAACGAAAAAAAAATTGCTAATTTCCTTTGAAAATTCCTTTCATTTCTCCCATTTATTTCTCCAATCAAACAAAAGAATCATCGTGCCTTTAAAATTACTTTTCTTTTCCCCCTTTTAATTCCTCTAACCAAACATACCTTAATATCTAATGTTATACTAAAAACTTTTGCCCAAAACCAATCAACACCCACAATATATAATAATCAAAGGTAAATAACAAACAATATTTCAAATAAAAAGAACTTGTAACATCTTGGCTTTAATTATAAACAATAATTATCTGAGTTTATGAATTGTTGGGAATTGTCTGAGGCTTTTTAGTTATGGTGTTTAAGTTAAAGTGTGAATATAAAATTCGTAATATTTGTGAAAGTAAATATCTTAATCTATAATATTTGATTTTATTAAGTGACCTTAGATTATGTACTAATTTAGGATGAAGGCCCAATAATTACTTGGTTAAAATGTACACAAAAAAAAAAACAAGGATTTTGATTTCGGACTTTGATAAAGAATGATTAATAAGAATTTTACAAGGATTAAGATTGCTTAAGCTTCAAGAAAATAAGAATTATAAATTGATGGTTAATGAAGGAGAGATTAGTTTACATTCTTTTCGAGACAGAAGATTTTGAGGAGATTAGATAAGATTTATGCGGAGCAATACAAGATTGAAGAGGTAAATTTTTATACTAGATTTATGATCTTTGATGAGAAGCAAGAGTAGAGTGAGAAGCAAGAGTAGAGTAAGAGTCTTAGAACTCTAGAATTTTACAAAGAATTGTGCTGATATAACAAAAAAATTAATTTAAAAAATTTTAGTAATTTAATTTGATGCTAAATTTTGAATATGCTGTATCAGACATCTAAAAAAGTATTTTGAAACTTGTTTCATTGAAAGAATACGAAGTTTAATATTGAAAGTTGAATAATTAATAAAAAATCAAAGACCAAGGACTATTCGGTTTTTGGACCTAATTTTGATATATATTGAGGTTATATTTTGTTATGATACATACTCTTTTTCTTTTCAATAAGGATTTGTATCATGGTTTTTCTTCATTTATTTGTTGTAACTATCTTTTTTTTTATGTTTTTGAAGAATTTTTATTTTAGAAATTAGGTAATTTGTAAGATTTATCTTATTCAAAATGGAGTTCAACTTTGAGGAAAAAAAGAAAAGAAAAGAATATTAGAAGAACAGACTTTTGCTCATTATATATAGAAAATTTAAGTTACATGTCAAGCATACCTAAAATGTTTTAAAATAGACAATTCATAATCAAAGTTCTGACGCAATTAGGTATAATTAGAGTTTATGTGTGCGAACAAATCCGGTTGTAACAATGTGTCTCTTATCGTTCTTCATGATCATAGCTTTTCTATGGTATATAAATTTACCTTGTAAATATGTGTGCCGTGAAATTCTTGTATATTTTTTTAAAAATCACGCTACATCCTTAGCTATGGGGTTAACTAGGGGATAATACTTTTCTTTGGCTTGTCGCATTATCAGTTTAACCTAATCTATAATGATAAAATTGAGGGAGCACATCAACATATCATTGATTTCTCTATTTTAGGTAATTCCTTCCGTTGTTGTTATTTGAGAGTTTCCCCGAAATCGTTAGAGCACTATTAATATTGAATGCTACAAAAGATTAGCAACAGTATCTTCAACGGTAGCTTTCCCATGACTGATGTTGTTTTGTCACCTAGCTGCGTTCTTGCAGTTCAACAACTGTTTCTTCAAGAGAGACTTTCTCGATTATTTGGATGATGAGTCCGGTCCGATATATTCTTTTGTTCTTGTTTGAATTGTGTTGATTTCATTACTTAGTTTTTTTTGCTCAACTAATGGTCTTTCAAGGTCTCATGAAATAGCCTCTATTTCATTCTTATGTACCGTTAACATCGATCGGAATGTTTCTTAACACATTAGCCAGGTTGGTTGCCTTTCTGAACGCATTCTGACTATTGTTTCTTACTAGCCTTGCTGAATGTGGAGGTAATTTGGATTGGACTTACATCTCCCTAATTTTGTTGTACTCTAAGCAACATTATAAACTCTTTCATCTTTTTCAAGCTGTTAAGCCATGCTGAGCGTCAAAGTAGAGTAATCGACATGGTTAGAGTGGGTTTATACCCTTGGAAGAATAACGGAACTCATTAATTTGTTGAGTTTGAAGGTTTGGATCCTATTTCATGGATATAGGTTACTATGTCATTTATGAAAGTTTATAATGGAACTCATGTCATTGTTGAAGAAAAGGCTGCTCATGCAATTTGTACTGCCTTGCCTCTTCTTGCTCCGGGTTGTAAGAAAGTTGTTACTTTAATACTAAGATCGAATCCCCATAAGAAATCTGGCAAGAAGGCTCCCAAGCATTCCAAGTCCTTATCAGTTCCTCCAAACTTCTGACTTTTCCTTCTATTCAATCGTGTAAGAGTTCTGTATAGGGTTGGTAACTGATCAGAGCTGAGGGTTGGCATTCCTACTATACCCGTCTCAACCGTTCTCGTTTTAGGGCAAGGATCCTGCCCCCGATCCATCCTCATTCAATAATTTATTAAAAAATTTTAAATTAGATATATTAACTTATTTTGTTATATGTTCAATACTATAATAACAATATAATTTATTTTTCATATCTTTCCAACAAAAAACAAAAGCATATCTAGTTTATATCCAAAATTATTAATAATAATTAATTTCTAAATCAAAAGTACATTTGACAAAAAAAATTAATTACACATATTCAATAATCAACACTCAACCCATATATAAAAAAAAAAAAATCAAATTACACATATCTAAGAATTAACATTTAACCCAAAAAAAAAACCTCCAAAATTTACACATCTCCACTAATCAATATTTAACCCACATAAAACCAAATTAAATTATACATCTCCATTCATCAATATTTAATCCACATAAAATAAAATAAAATAAATCTAAACTTGAAAATTTGGAATAATCAATGTTGAATCTATGTAAAAAGCAAATTCCAAATTACACACCTCTAATAATCACCATTCAACATGCCAAAAAAAAAATTGAAACTACACATCTCTTTCAACTTTCTTCATCAATGTACAAAGATATAAAAAAAGTAAATGCATAATAAAGTATATTTAGTTTATATTAATTACTAATAACATAAAATTAAAAAAAAAATTAAAATCCACCAATATAAATTAATTTTTTATAATTTAGAAAAAAAAAAAAAATAATAACAAAAGCATAGTTAGTTTATATCAATTACTAATTATATAAAATTATAACAAATAACATTTAACATTTAACTAATATAACTCAAATTTATATTTTAAAAATATTTTAAATTTATATCTTGTAGTTTAAGGAAAGGGATTTGGGCTTTTCAATTTCAGTCCATAAACAATAGGCCTTTTAATTTAAACCCATAAACTAAACAAATAGCGAGTTGGGGATAAGAACAAGTCAATCCCCACTCGACTTGTTTTTATAAACTCGTCCCTGCTTCTCAACTTATTTTTTAAATGGAACTAAATGTTGCCCTAGTCCCAACTCCAAACAGGCCGGGCCCCCATCAAAAATTTTGCCAAAACTAGTTCTAAGTCGTACTTCACTTCATTTACTTTGCCTAGTACTTATGATATTGTAGTGATCAACCCTAAATTTAAGTGAAATGAGGTTTTAAGTGGAGGAAAAAAAGTAAGTTGAAGATTCCTTACGAAACCTGGGACGTCAATAAAAAATAAATAAATAAATAAAAACACCCTTTTGGGCTTATAGTTTGAGTTCGTATTTCCTTTTTGCTAGTCCAATTATATATTAAAAAAAAAAATGAGGTAAGATCCCTGAGTGGGCTTACCTAGGGTTCTTTTTTGTTTATATGTAAATGTATACATGAGTGGACCTTATATAGAGCCCACTTGTACCTTTCTCACGAACACTCACAATTCAATGGTAAAGGTGATTTAGGTTTACTTCGTTTCCCGTTACTTTGCAGGAAAACCATGTAAGTATGGACCATGTAGGTTTGGGCCATTGTTCTAATCGTAAACATCACCAAATTTTAATGCTTTTTTCGATTAATTATATGTTTGCAATTAAGTAAAATCAATTATGTAACTCTTTTGGATTAAGGACACGACAAAGCACAGATAAAAGTAATAACATTGATTTATATTTTTATTATTAATTTTATATTTTAAACCATCTTTATTTAAAACTAAAACCTTAATTCAAATAAGGAGTGAAAAATATTAAAATTAGAGTTAGGATTTATGTCCTTAAACTATTTATCTTAATAACACATTTTGTTTAGTTTAATAAAATTTATGTATATACATTGATTGCAAAAACACACATACACACACATTTATAAGTTTTTATTCAAAAACATTTAATTTGTGTATTAAGTATGAGATAGTTGTATAGAAAATTATAAATTACAAGTTTTTTATATATAATGAACCTTTTATAATGTATAACTATATCTTTTTTTTTTCAAGTGAGTAATTTATATTAATCATTGAAGCAGAGCTTTCAAACAGTGATGCAAATTTTAAGAATATTATTATTAAAATCTCAAAAATAAATTTTGAAATCTAATAATTTGAATTAAATTTTCAACCCTAAAAAAATTAAAATTCAAATTAAAGAATCTTGATCCAATGATTAATGAAATCGAGAATTAATAATAAAAATTTTGACCCAATAATTTACTAATCACTAACTAAAAGTATAAGAAAGAATGTTTGAATACCACAAAAAACTATTTTGATAAGTTCATAAAATATTTTAAAAAATAAGAAAAAGGAGTAATTCTTACAATTTTAATGGAATAAAATCTAATCTTTTTTTAACAATATTGCATAAACTCCCTTATATAAAGTTTACAATTAAAACTTAAAAATAACTAGAATAATAAATCTTAAAATAAAATAAAAATAATTAATTAAAACATATGTTTATATGGTATTCATAAACACACAAGGAAAAAAAAGGACACAAAATCTCCATTAAAACATCACAAAAAATATTTCGAACATATTATACATTCTCTTCACATACTTAAATTACATTTACAAGCTTTTAACACGCCTTTAAAATCAATTTCATGCTTGATTTCATTTTTTTATGTCGATCTCAAATATTATTCAACCCATATTTCTTAAATCAATTCATTGAATGCTGCTTTGATTTTCTTTACTGTTACTCTTATTTTTAATTCAATTGGTATATGCAAAGATTTTTTGTGAGCTTCTTATTATTGATTCTCATCATTTTTTCTCTTTAAAAAAGACTCAACCTTAAATCGTCACTTATATTAAAAGGAATAAAATTAGAAACAATAAAACTAATACTCATATTATACTTACTTGAAAGATATAATTTATATACATTATCATTAATTCGTTCAAGAATTTGGAATAAACTATGTCCTCTCTGATACAATTTAATCCTCTTTTAATTTGAAAATCTCTCGTTCTTTACTCACTTGAAAGATGTAGTTTGTATGTATTATTGTTAATTCGTTACTTGGAGTAAATCATCTCTTCTATGATATAATTTAATCCTCTTTTGTTGAAAATCTCTCATTCTTCATGTGCTCCAAACCTAATCACCCGGTTTAAATACAGTTTATTTATGCCTTGAATTAATTTTAGTAACGTATTATTTGTTGTTTTTATTAATGTGTTGCTGAACACTCTTTTGTAATTTCTTCATAATTTTAGCCTTCTTACCATCAATACCATTTCTTTCATCTACAAGTAAAGTTAACAAACTCCAATGTATTAAAATAGTAAAACTATAGACAAATTTATATGGTGAATAATTTGTAATAGTATAATCAACTCTATTATATATATAAACTCAATAAATTATAGACATTTTTTCTAATTTTTTAAATTTTTTGAATGATAGTACGCAAAAGTTAAAGTTATATTTACTACCTTTATTTACCATTCATTTACTTATTTGTTTGTGAATAACAAGTTGTAGAAAACAATTTAATTCCCATCTTACTCCACAAAACCTATGAAAATTAGTTAAAGAACTTAATATCTTGATTAAATATAATATTCATTGAAATACCATAGAGTTATATTATTTCTTTAAAAAATAAATCTGCAATATTTATTACATAATCAGTTTTATAATAAGATATAAAATATGCCATCTTAAAAAATTTATCAACAATTACAAAAATAAAATTATTCTTTTTACTCCATACTTTCAGTTTTACAGTCTCTACTCAACCACTTTCCTCTTTTAATTTCATTAATTTTCATATAGTTGCTTCGAAGTCAATAAAGTAAAAGCAATAAATTTATTATCTTTTGTTAAAAAAAAAATTTATTCTTAAACTCATCATGAATAATCCACTTATCATATTGCTATGACCTACCCAATCATATATGATTTGCATGTATAAAAATAATATCGCATAACACCTTATTAAAAAATCTTTCAATTAAAAAAATAATTATTATTATCTATTTACTAATACCTTCTTATATTTATTCAACCACCAAAATTTATAAAATCTAAAATGTTAAAGTAAATATAAATCATATTCTAATTCTATTCACTTAAATTTATATAATCTTTCTCTATTTAAAACCAAAACAATCAATTTCAACACAGGAGATATTATCTATTAAATAATATAAATTTTATTCTAATTTAAATTTTCTATTTTGTAAAACCGAGATTTACCATCAATTTGTGATTGAATTTGCAAGAATTAAAAGTAATTTTTAACAGCCAATGTTCAGTTTGATAAACTCTTTCAAAATCATTTTAACACAATCAAATTATTAAAACAATTAATAAATTATAATATTAATTAAAAACAAAATTATTGAAATTTAAATAAAATTTTATTTTTATTATATTTTTACCACTTACAATTTTTTTTTGTACAAATATATTTAAAAAACTCTAAAATTAAATTTTATTAAAAATTATGCACAGTTTAATCATTTACATTACTACAATGTTTTATATGATAAAAGTTAACACAAGCATTCGCACACCTATACATACATACATATATATATATATATTCACAAATTAATTTCTTAATTTTATACATGACATGGGGCATGGGCAAGCGAGAGGACTGAGAAATCTCAAAATATGTACTAATTTTGTATTGCTAAAAATTGGCAAAAATTATATGCAAAAAGAGAAAAATTAAAAATACATAAAAGATTACTCTTGTGAGTTCTAACCCACCCACTCATCTGGAACATATACAATGAGATTATGCAACAAATTTACTAATATCCATCCACCGAATGACCCCCAAAAAATTTACAAATCTGAATAGCTCCACTGCCACTGCTACTTTCATCATTCATGACATAATCACTCACTTCATAAGAGCGAAAGAAAGGCTTGTTGGCTGCCTCCGCCCTTTTCTCAACCAGAAGCAGAATTCAATCAGCGGCCACAAAAAATTGTCCATTTCTCTTACTTAAAAAGCATCTTCAATTCCTCAATGCGAGCAGTTCTAACTTCTTGATCAGTCAAAGCACCGGCAATCATTCGTTGTTTACGAGCTTGCACTGCTTCCATTCTTTCTTCAACAGTTCCCTGTCCGTCCAGAAATTTTTCAAACAAGCATGAGAAGTTGCATCAAACTTCTCAGTGGATTAAACACACTAAAGCTTACAACTTATGATGCAGCAACGAATTTAACCTAGGGTATGCAAGAGACAATGACTTTTTCTTGTATAGGAAATTAACCCCTCTTCTATTTCAGTTGAAAATCTAAGGGCATTTTTGAGATTTAGATAATGTAGTTTCAGAATCATAAGAACTGCTGGGGGATAAAATCACAAAAAGATAAGTAGAAACACGTTGATCCCAACCATACCATAACAGTCTATACCAACATAAATAAAGAAGAATTCAGGAGTATTGCTGCCTGGTTAAAGAAAATGCACCTTAATAATGAACCGTTTAATCATCACCCTCTTGGTTTGTCCAATACGATGAATGCGCATGACAGCTTGCTCCTCTACGGCTGGATTCCACCATGGATCCTACAACAGATGCAGAAAAGAATTTGATTTGTCAAAATTACAGCAACAAGTTCACTAATTCAGAAACATATCAAACATGGAAAAAGAACAACAAAATGGATCCTTCATAAACAAAGGTCACTAAGGCCAAATACGCACTTGGCGTCAAACAATGTAATACTTTTGGCATATATGAATGAACTTATTATGTAAATAACCAGAATATACTTTATCTCATTTGGTAGTGTGATTATTTCCACGAAAAAAGGCAACTCAAACTTGTCTAAACCAAACTTACTGCTACTACAAAAATAGCAAATCTCCTTCAATAATTTCATATACAATAACATTCTCATAAAAATGATATAGCACATGTATCTACCATTTTACATTCAAGCACAAAATTGTAGTTATAACATCAGCAGAATAAAAAGAAAAAGAACCCTCAAAAACTAAAGGATCTAGTCACTAAGCCAAAATTCCACGCACTGCAAGCACAGCCCAAAACTACAGCTTCTTGATTGTTGGACAAAGCGGGAAAATTAATGCCAATGTTTTGTGCTACATGTATGAACTAAAAAATGAACACTGCAATGTGATACATACCAAAACAAAAGCATTGGAAGCTGCCATTAGATTTATTCCAACACCGCCAGCCTTTAATGACATCAGCAACACCTAAAGTTATAACCACCAAGTCAGATTATTAACTTGATCAATCAACTAGACTAACTAAAAAGCCAACCTTCAAGAAACATGAGAGTTCCAAACCATGATATTGTTATCTTCTGAAAACTGTTTTAGCACTTTTTCACGTTGCTGTTGATTTAGAGTTCCATCCAGGCGAAGAAATGAAATGTTATTCCTGAAAAGAAAATGAGAAGTTAAATAAATATTCATAAATAAATATTCATAAACAAATAAAAACATTGAAATTTTTAGAACTTAGCCGGGGCATACCAAAATCTCTTGCTGTCACACCAACACAAAGATTTTAAAATAAAAAACCATGCTAGCAGGATCTATGACTAGTTTATACCCTATGCAAACATTAGGGACAATATCATCATAAAGATATAACAATATGTTATTTTTATTGTCTTTTTTATGAGAAACAATCTGTCAGCAAGAATGAATCATATTATAGTGAGAGGAAACTAGAAGTCCACAAGCAGGGAGCAGAGACACTGGGTGGCCAGGTGGACTTCAAATTCAGTCCTCAAATATTGTTTTTAGCTTTGGTTCTCCCTAACAAGTGTTACTAATGATAAATAGATGCCTAGATTGGCCTTTAAATGATGAAATCAGGAAGGTTAACCAGCGATGTATTACATGTCAGTCCAATATTGCATACATTATGCAGTCATTTTAAGATGTTCAATAGAAGAAATATGAATCAACTATTATCAGGCATGCTCACACGATTGCATATTGACCTCCAAAATTAGGCTGCTAAATATATTTACCGAGAGAGAGCAATTTGTAAGAGGTCCAAAAAGGCAGTCCACTGGCTAAATAGAATGCTCTTGGAACCTGAAGAGCGAAGATTTTCGAGTTCTTTCAAGAGAACAATAATTTTGGAAGATTCCACCCAGTTCTTCTCAATATCAACCTGAAACCGACTACCAGTTGGGGCTGTAATAAGATCTTGCCTGCTAATAGTTTTCCTGTATTGAGGTGAAAACAATATATGTTAGTGTGTATAACCAGTGAATTACATTTTGAAAACACACACACACACACTCCAAGGATAACAAAATGCAACCTGAACATGAAAATAAGAAAAAGACAAGGAAAAAATTACGACACCAAAATAATCAATTATACCTGCAAACAGGACATAAACCAGAAGTAGGAGTTTTCCAACTTGCCAATAGACATTCTCGGCATAATTGGTGTGCACATGGTGTCAATACTGCATCTTCGAATACTTCAAGACATATTGGACACTCTCCCTGTTCTCCTTTTTGTAGCTCCTCCACAACCTCTCGTACATAAGCCCGTGATGGCACATCTTTGGCTTCCCCTTCCAAGGCTTTGTGGTTGCCTTTCAGGAAACGTTTAGCTAGCTTATTAAGATCTGAGTATTCTTGAGTATCACCTCGACTGGATGCAATAAATTCACCCATAATTAATCAGATTGTAGCTAGCTTCTTTTATTAAAGATATGCAGATAACTCCTACTCTCTGAAGTTGTCTATTGGGAAAGGGAAAAAAATTGCCATTTTATGTACTCTCAGCTGCTCCAAATAAGACCAGTCTCAAAATTAGTAAGATAATAGTCCATGAAACTACCAAACAATTCACAGTACTTATTTAAATGATAATGTAAATGTTGAAGATGATTATTATAGCAATGGAAAACAAAAAATAACAAAGTAAGCATGCTGATACATGATTTATGGGATGTTTTTCCCCTCTCTCTACCGATAGGTGAGACCATGATAGGAAGGATCAAAGTTTGTGAAACAAATATTCTGCATAAATATTTACTTCTAAAAGTATTGATCTATGAATGAATCAAAAATTCGCTGGTCAGCATTACCTTTTGGCAATACCTAACAAACTAAACTACATGTATATTTTACAACACGTAAGCAGTTTTGACACTATTTCGCATACCACCCCAAAATCATTAAAAAAGAAAGCATGAAAGAAAAATGGTCAAGGCTACCACCTCATTACAAGGAATGGATGATCACAGCATTGGCGAAGACGCAAAAGTAACTCTAATATAGAGGCATAATTATGAAGCACACGCCCTTGTTCAACAAATTGATCAAACTTCACCTGAAAAGATCCCATCAAAATATTATGCATAAAATAACTTAGGAGCAATAGAAATATATAAAATTCAATCAAGAAACAAAAAATACCTTAGATCTTTTAAACAGGGCCTCGTAGAAGTCTTTTTCAGCCTCTGAGAGCTCACAGTAAATCACTTGCATGTCAGCTGGAGGGAGAACTAGAATTGGCCTGTAACAGACAAAAACATGAGGCACATAATTTACTAAAAGCTGAGATAGGATAACTAACAGTGTCCCAAGATGGCACACTCACCTGCCCTCTCGATCAGTGCTAGACTTTGTTCTCCTCAACATAATCGGCTTTAAAATAGACTGAACCAACTTTAAGCCTCTCTCGTCACCATCTTCATATGGTTTTTGGATGAGTTTATTCCACCTAGATGATAACAAATCATAAAGCGAACATATATTAGTCATGGTACATCAATTCAATCAGAGAATTCAATAGGAATATTAAAGTTAAATCCGCAAAACTTTGGGGAATTGAAAACTAATTATAGAACATAAGACATCCAATACTCAGAAAACCTGTTTAAATGTAGGAAAAAGATTTTGAAATATGTGACCAGCAGATTACAGAGGATGAATACATATGGCTTGCTATATGGTTTTCAACTCTGATCACTTAATCTGCTTTTATAGCATGAATGTAGAAGCATATACACACACCCTGACATATGAGACCGAAAGGGAGGAGAGGAGAAAGTGATTTCTCAAATATTTTGTTCAGGAATGCAAGAAATTTATGGCAAGTTCACATAATTTGAGATTCCCTAGCTTGAAAGCCATATAGAAATACCTCATTTAAAAATCTCCAAAAAAAAATGGTCTACAGGTCTTAGTTCCTGTTTCTTGTCTGTAAATCTTGTAAGAAAGGTTTACAACTCCAAACTACAGTAAAGAATTTGCTCACAACCTCAAATGTTTGGAAAGCTAGCAACAAGAATAATGACTGAACATAACATTACTGTCTTTAAATAAGTGTATATAATTAAGTCTATAAAATTTATGATGCAACTTTGATCCTAGGGAAATGATATTAGCTGACCATCAAATCCAATGCAATCAATTTCTAAATAATTTTAAGCCAAAAAATTTCATACTACTATATAATTCTAGAAACAAACTAATGAAACTTTATAATTAAAGCAAGCCAATATTGGGAACCCTAAAGATCATGCTGTAGATGTTCCACAAAAGAATAAGATAACTGACCATGCCCAGTTTCCCCACGGTTCCACCCTTAAAAATCGAAGAAGACTGTATATGTCCTCCAGATTGTTCTGTCAAACAGAGATAATACAAGAAAAGATACAAGAAGCATGAAATCAAAGACCCAATACCATGGAAAATATTTAAATAATCATATAAAATTCTCTGTCAGCATCAAAACAGCTTGCAGAAGAGCAAAGACTGAAATAAAAAATAAAGCAAGGACTTGAGTGACAAGCTACCTATGTCTAAAGTGACCCTGGGTTAAAAAGTGGACTTGAAAACAGAATACACATGCACATTGGCATGTCAATCATCAGCACCATATAAAACAAGAATTGGAAGAACTAACATAACAATATCACAGTTCTTAACACCGGATGCATAGAATGCCCATATAAGTAACCAAGCTTCATGAGGCTAGCCCCTGTGGTACAAACAAGTCTGTCCCTCAAGATTTTTCAGTATTTTTTTTGAGCAAGCACATTCTACTTTCTACAAAATTTGAGCTAGAATTCAGCTTGATGCAAATTAATCTCAAAGGCATACGGGGATACAGCAATAAAGTAAAAGAGCTTTGTGCTAAAATTAACAGCATGCTTCAAAACAAAATTGAAACATACACGCATTTAGTAGCTAGTAAGTCCTCATGCAATTAAGCTCTGTGATATAATCTAAAATATGAAAGGAACGAATTGACTTATTGCAGTAAACATGGATTTATGAATTTAATCAAATATCGTGAAGTTTCCTCAATGAACAAATGCCATCCATCAGATTATAAATGTACCAAAAAAAAAAAGGCTGAATGGCACCTCCCTTAAACTGGAGATCAAAAGGTCAGGAGTGTTCAGGTAGCAGCTTCATAAGGTAATAGTCCAAGAGCTCAAGCTATGGAATGGGGTTGAGAAGATGGGCGAAATTTTATGCAATAATTAAACAAATTGTTCCAGAAATACAGAAAATACTAAAATTGTTAGAAAGGTTGCCTATTTTCCGAAGACTGACACACAGCACAATGATCCTCTGTTTATTACTATCTGATTTTAGCTTGAGCAAGAAAAAAGAATTCCAAGGAATAAAAATAAAAACTATTGATAAAGAACTGAATCAAAAAGTGACTATGGATACCTGGATAGGAGTGCCTGTAAGACACCAGCGGCAATCAGCAACAAGAGCAGCAGCAGCTATGGAAATTTGGCTTTTAGAAGACTTTATTGTATGTGCCTCATCAAGAACTACTCGAAACCACCGAACTGAGTAAAGTCCCCCGTTGTCTACAGCATTCTACAAATTAAACAAGTAAAGAGAAGGAATTTCTTGTTGTGTCATGAAATTTCAACAGTGAAAAGAAAAAACAAGAGATTTTCAAACTACCACTGATGAAAATTCTGAGGCTAATACTCCATATGTGGTAATTACCACATCACTTTGAGCAAAAATATTTGCATCCTTTTGTCTTGTTTGTCCATAATGAACATAAAGAGATAGGGACCCCAGTTGTGCATGAGTTTCAATCTCTGCCTGATAATAGAAGAAACACACAAAGTGAATCTTAGAAACATAAAGTATGACTATATAGCAGCAAAAAGGATGACAATTATTTTTTCTCTATGCTCATGAAAGTATCCATTTTCAAAGTATGCAGGAAGAATACACATGCAAGTTTACAGAGAATATAACCTAAGTAGAAAAACAGATACCTTCCATTGGCCCAGAAGAGTCATAGGACATATGATCAGACTGCCACCACTTGTTAGTGTATTATTTTGCTTCAAAATTTTATTGATGCCCAAAAGCTTTGTTTCTTTCTTCACGAGATTTGGTGATTGGTCTGACATGTCATAGCCTTCAATATCCTCACCAGAGGTCTGACTTATTGACTGCCTACGTAGCCACCCACCTCTTTCTGATTGAGTGAGTAGGAGGGCTATAGTCATCACAGTCTTTCCGAGCCCCATAGCATCTGCCAATATCTTCAAATGCACAATAAAGTCAGTACATGGTAAGAATATTAACAATTGCAGGTGGCTATTAAATTTCAATTGAGGTAGGAACATTTAAGGCATACTCCTCCTCTGGCCATTTGAAGTGTGCTTGGAAATTCTGTTGAAGCATCACCAGAAAATGCATTCAAATAGACAACAAGCTCCCTCCTATATACACAAATGCTCGATGAAAATCTAATATTATAATAAGAAGCAATTATCAAATTAAACGATAGTATATCATACTCGTCTGCTAGGCGGTATGCCTCCCAACATGGGTGAAGGGTTGTTGCTGCCTCATCCATGCAACGCCCCTTCTCCAGCTGGACCATCCAATAAAGGGCCTGCTTTTGGTAGGGACGAAGTTCACACTGAAGACTACTTGGGGGTTCCATTTCCTAGAACACATTTTTTTCCAATGATTACACCTACAATAAGTATTTCCGCGTCCACATTAATACATCATTCTTAGACATCATTATACCTCTAACTCTGAGCTGTACCCAACGCCAACAATATTGTCAATATCAGTGTCTGAAATGGACTCCTCATTGTCAACATTATTTACTTTTTGAGACTGAATTTTACACTTGTTAACTGGTAACAATGAGGCAGGAATACCAGAAACATCCTGTTGAGGCAAAATCAGGCTCTGACCTCCAATGTGAAGAAACATAAATGAATGGGACAGGGGATGCTCATTTTACCTTTGAGTCCAGGGGTCGTTTTCTTGTGTACAAATCAGCAGGAGTAAATTCAGCCTAAAGACAAACAAGCAAAGATGAATAAAAGAGTGGACTAAAATATTGTAAATAAGTAGAACTCTATGTAAAAAAAACGTTATTTCACAAGAAAATAAGTCAACTACATTGAGATTCTCAAATAAAAAATTTAGCTATCAGGAACTGCATAATTAAATCAAAGAAATGATATCCCAATGAAAAAAGCACATAAATCAAAATTGCAAACTTTTTACCTTCTTAAAAGGAGTCATGCCAAGCAATCGAAACAAATTTGGCAGAGGATGAAAAACAGAATCCTCAGCTGAATTGCTGCCACCCTTAAGTGAGGCCAAGTGGTGCTTACGGAACATAGAACTTTTGATATACACTCTGAATTAAGGCAAAATTCAAATTCATTAACTATGCCACACTACTTCAAAAACATTATATCAAGAAACAAAACAAAATTATCTCAAATACTGAAGTGAATGCATCAGCAACTTTTTTAATGCCTGTGACAAATGCAGTAACAGAAAAAATCTATCATATTTGTAAAAATTTAATTCTCCACAATGATGTACCTTATTGACAAAATAATAGT
The DNA here is from genome assembly GCA_032402905.1 of Khaya senegalensis. NCBI lineage: Eukaryota > Viridiplantae > Streptophyta > Magnoliopsida > Sapindales > Meliaceae > Khaya > Khaya senegalensis. The sequence continues at coordinate 6,506,621 of CP135553.1, read as the reverse complement.
ATCCATTATGCCCAACACCTCAGGAGCAGACTTGCAACAGCCCTGAATTCTAATCTTCTTTTCCCTCACCAATGGTAGCAGACACCGAGACCACTCATGAGGCATTCGACCAATCTGCCATGTCCCCATCAAATTCTCAAATCACCCAATTATTAAACAAACAAAACAAATGTAATTTTTATTTTTCCAATTTACATCAAAGTACACAGACAAACCCAATTAACAACCAAGAATTTTATTCAATTCACACCAAAATGGTTAAATAAGTGAAGTGATCATAAAACAGAACCAAATATGTCATTTGAACATGAAAGACACAACTAAACCAAGCAATTTGTTCGAATAGCAACCAACCTCTCAAATGGCCCAACTTTTAAGCCAATATCTAAGTCAGTTCACATTAAAGAAAAAAAACAAGTCCACAAATTACCAAAATCATAACAGAGCATTTTAACACGAAACGCACTTTGCAACCTACCAACGACAACATTTCATAGACTTACCTCTCCGGAATTCTTTGTTGAAAATCTCACAATCTCCGAAGACGCAACTACTGCTTGCCTTGCCCTTCCAAAATTCTTACTTGGCAATTTCGTATTTAAACTACCAACACTACTCATCGGAAACGTGAACACTACTTCATCACAACGCATCACCTTCTTCCCCTTGCACGTTGACATCCCAGCCACATCGCCCCACCCCACAAACCACCATTCACTTCCTTCAGTTTGGATCCCATTCTCACTCAAATCTTCAACGACAGCATTACTTACTGGACCATTATCACTCATAGAACGGGTGTCGTTTTCCTTAGTGATGAGCAGCTTTGGTTTTGTTGGTGTCCGTTTTTTTTCAGGGGTTCTGAAATTGGGAGTGTCCAATATGATATTGATTGCGGCGGTCGGGTTGTGATTGGCCAAGTGTAAAGCTCTGATTATGTCCATGTCAGAGAATTCTGGACCCACAACTGATCGGACAGTGGACAAGAGCTCATCCTTCACCTCTGTTCCCATCTGATTAACAATAACAAAACCCTAACCCTAATTTGAAACCCTGTGAGTATGGACTTATACGGTGATTTTAGAACTGTGGAACTCAACGATGAGAGAAGAGTCTGGACGAATAGTAGGGCCCGAAGCTACCGTGCGCGGCGGTGCATGTTAGCACGCAAGTGGTTATTGGGATCGAAAGTATTGGTTTTGAAAAAGGCGGGGGCGGGGGCGGGGGCGGTGGCATGGTCGAAATAATAAAGGGCGAAGCGTGTGAGATAGCCGTGGCGCGTTACTTTCCCGCCATTTCTTTACTTTTTTTCATTTACTTATTTATTTATTTTAATTCCAAATTTATGTTCAACTTTCGACTTAAGCCGTTGAAAATGAACTATGTTTCTTAAGAGCGACGAAACTTGAATTTTAATGTTTAAAAAATTATTTTTGACGTGCAAAATATTTTATGAATATTAGCTTCAAGTTTAAATTAAACAACATGAAATTAGATATGGAATTTTGACACCTTATTATTTTTATTATTATAATAATATTAAAATATAAATTCTTATATAAATTTTATTTATATAAATTCATATACCAATATAAATTTAATAATCCTATAAATATGAACTCTTATACAAATTTATTCGTATAANCAATATAAATTTAATAATCCTATAAATATGAACTCTTATACAAATTTATTCGTATAAAATAATATAATAATATTATATTATATCACATGTTTTATATTTTTACATGAGTAAATAAAAAATAAATTACATGAAGTATTTAATAATAATAATATAATTTTGTTATGTTAATTGGTATGAAAGTTCTTTATATCTCTAATACTATTCATAATCTCTCATTGTTATATGATTTCTTTTACACCATGCAATCTTGGTGATCACTTCATGGAAAGTGATAACAACAAATAAGTTGAATTTTTGTGAATCAATATAAAAATATTTATTTTGATAATTTTGATAAATTGATTAGTAATTTTAAAATTGATCCACAACTTTGATTGCTTTTTAGTTTCATTCTTATTAGAGATTTTAAATTATGTTTTAATTTATTATTTTAATAAAATTTAAGGATTAACTATGAATTTATCAATTTTATTTATAAAAAATAAATTTTCATCAACAAAGTATATTTGATCAACTTGCGCGTGATATAATAAAAACTCATCTTATAAAAATTCAATTCAAGTTAAAGAACTCAGGTTGTATAATCTTTATGGAAAAAGCAAAAGCCCTCACAATGATAAAGATAGGATCATTGACAATGAGTTCTTTAATTGATAGAAACTAAAAAGGTAAAGATGGTGTCTGTTATTTTTAAATTGATAGAAACTAAAAAGGTAAAGATGGTGTCTGCTATTCTTTAATTATGATATTATTATTAATAAATTAATAAAAAAATTATACAAAATATAGAGCTCTTCACAAAACTAAAAAATTTTGAGACATATAATTTAATTTATCTTATCTAAAAAAAAATCTAATTATTAGTTCCATGTAATTTTATTCAAGAATATTTGGCTATGGATGAACCTAATAAACAATGATTTAGCGATTTTTGTTTTATGTAATGGGTATTAGGATAAGTAAAGTGTTCATTACTTGCTCAACTTTCGTTAAAGGCAGAGATCTGATTAGCTAGGTTAAAATATTTTGAGATAATACATGCAAAAAAAAAATATTAAAAAAAATATATTTTGAGATAATATGTGCTAAAAGTAAATAAAATATGACACCTAAATTTATGTAGTTTGATAATTTACCTACCTTCAAGAATGTAATGAAAGAATTGATCTTTTGTTAATTGAGATCACAAATTATAAATTATAAGAAAAAAAATAATAATAAATTGGACTATTCACTCTTTTTTTTTTTTTTTTTTCTTTTTGTGGGGTTTCTTTCCTCTTTTCAATTCTCTCTATTTTATAGTGACTTGGCCCCACCGAATTAAAATAGGATTCTACTACATAAAATTTGTGTGAAACTGGTAAGTTATCATCTTGATTCAATCTCGTAGAATTCAAATGCGGCTCTTCTTATTCAAATTATGGTCCAACTTGTGTGTTTCCTAGCTGGAGTCAAACGAATACTTACATACATTAATTTGGGTACATTTGATCTTCCTTGTTAATTCTCTTCTGCTGTGGCCTTGCTTGTAATTTTGAACATGTTACCTTTGCGCCAGGTTATTATTACTCACTTACATGGTTTATTATGCACGTGTTTTCTCTTCTTAATTTCCACCCAGGTAAGTTAAACACCCGTTACCTCAGACTTAGTAGTCAAACATACTTCGGGCCAACATACATTTGTGCTAATCTTGAATTGTACTTGGTACATTTGTGCTCAACTTGACTTGTACCTAACACCTTTGCGTTAAGCTTGACTTGTACTCTACAAATGACCAAGCTCGACTTAGTCTTCTTCAAATGACCAAGCTTGACTTGTATCCGCTTCAAACCACCAAACTTAAACCTAAAGGTCCTGTTATCCCAGTGCAAGTTCTCTTAAAATAATATAGCTCAAGGGTCCGAGGTCGATCCATAAGCATTTTATACCAAGATAGAAGGAATATTTGAAGTGCTGGTGTATATAACTCTAGTTCAAATGTTAATAATTAACTATGAAGAAAATTCAATAGTAGTAAACATTAGGGCATTAAGGATCTCCCTTGGAGAAATTGTTATAAAAATTGTATTTAACCCTTTTTGATAACTCAATTAAGAATCAACCAAAGAGTAATCTGAATTAGAAGATTATAAATCTAAACTATGAAAATACTTTATTAGATAAAAATAAGTAAACAAGAAAATAATTTTAAAAATTAATTTGTGAAAAGTATATCTTATCTTACTTTTGATATATAGAAAATGTACAAAAATTTAGTGTAACAATTATGAAGAATAAATCAAACTTTCTAACAAATCAAAACATTTTGAAAACATAAGATTCAATCAATTACATGATTTTACACTAAAAAAAAAAAAAAAAATTCAAAAGCGAAGACTACAAACTTATCAATTACATGAGTTTAGCAACACATTATCAAATAAACACCTAAAACTACCAAAAGAGAGAAAACAAGAAAAACCTCTTGAAGTCACAACGTCATCCTTTACATAGGCATAGGCAAAGATACTTCACGTGTGTGAATACAAGTTGCAGTTTTGTTTTAATGTATTACGCGTTATCAAGTTGTAAGACATTGTTTTGACAATACAAATTATTATGCTGGGAAGGGATAGTCATGAGGTTCCTTAAATTTTTAGAAACAGTAGGCGACATCTTGAAGTTTAATCCCTATAAAGCTCAATATTAGAGTATTGTTAGACTAATTTTGAACTAAATCTTGGAACCCTAGTCTGTTTGTATCACTGGTCCCCAAAGCAACATCAGACTTGAGAGTAAAGTTGTCTTCTTCAAAGTTATGGCTTATGAATAAGCTTTCTATTTTAGCAAGATAAATTTGAGCTTCATTGAATGTGTAGAACTTGAATTGATCCCATGTTCACATTACTATTAATCATCCACGCAATAAAAATACCCAACTTGATGTATTATACTCATGTTGATGTATAATTATGAGCACTTTTAACCATGTACAATGAATTTATGGCACGAGTTTTAACATTTTATGCAGAAATTGGGAATAATAAACACTTCAGAGGAATGTGATAATGCCTCATATTGTATGCATAAGATGCAATTTTCGGAAATTTATCACTCTTTAAGTGACTAAGCTTGATTTTGTCCTTTTCAAGTGACTGACTAAACTTGACATTGTACCATTCAAATGACCAAGCAACGAAGCTTGACTACATTCTTCCACCTTGATACCATTTTTCTTGGCAATTTTTTGGTGCACTAACTTTCTTTTAATCACGGATTTTTCATCTCGACTTATTCTTTATCTGAATCTTATTTTATTGTTGATATAACAACTTTAATAATTGTTTCGTTTATAAGTTAAAATTTGTAACTTTGTGCAAGACTTTTGGCTCCTGACAAACGTAGTAATAAACAAATTAGATATTCGCACATATCTCCACACTATAATAATACAAATATGATAATCTCAATAATAATAATAATAATAATAAAGCAATAAATGATTACGTAAATCTAATTATTAGATCTATCTAGATTCAACAATGATTTAACTGAAAACAAAAATAAAAGGAAGAAGATTAAGAGGCGGAGTGGCGGAAAGACGAAGAACAAGAAGAAGATTTTGAGGAGAAAGAAGAAAGAAACCGAAAGAATGAACAGTGTTGTACATTTTTTTTGGTTCAACCAATGAATTGGAATTTTTATTTTATTTTATTAATTAAATTTTGGCCATCATATCAAGCCTTTTATTTTGATTAATGTTTGGATTTTTTTTTTTTTTTGACATGTAGATTCAACTATGTTCTACTCGTTTGTTCAGCTTTTTAAATCATGTTCCCGCATATTTGATACACCTAAAACTTTTGATCTCTCTCTGTCTTCTCTTTTGAATTTCTACGACTATTGCTTCAACAATTTCTTACTTTGCTTTTAAAAGAAAATCATCTTTGGATAAATTCACATAAAATGGTAGTGCTATATTATTTCCATCAATAGTTGATTGACAAACAAATACAGAGTGCCACAACTGGTTCTACTTCATGCAATATCTTACAAGCCGTATATTTGTACTACAGAAACCAATCCGGTAAAACTGGTAAGTAAAAAAAAAAAAAAAAAAAAAGAATGAACAATAGAAACCATCATTCCAGCATAACACAAGAAAAAAAAAAAAAGAAAAGCCCTCAACTAAGGCACAGTGAAATTGTGCAGAAAGAATCTCGAAATCCCGATGAACACCTTGATTGTAATTCCATTCACACTAAGCCGATCACAAATTAGTTCACCCTCAATTCGGCCAGCCCTCGCATCATGATTTTCCTTACCCACCTCTTAACTGGACAGAGGGGGTGGGTAGGGCGACTGTATACATCAGGTTTATAAGGGTATATTGAACAAATCTTCAGTCACACTGCTAAGTTGTCACAGCAAACCGGCTAGCATCGCTCCAGGATCATTTAATGATGATGCTGGTGAAATTGTTGGGGCTACTGAAGGTGCTGCTGGTGATGCTGTTACTGGTGCAGGTAGATGAGTAGTGGTAGGAATACTAACTAATTGTTCCTTGATAAACTCCTTCAACCTGCCGAGCAAAGGTCAGAGAAATCTCGCAAGTTGTGAAAACTTTAAAAGTTAGCCCAAGTTAAAATACATACTCAAAAGTTAGTGTTGGGTCCCCAGTGGCAACAGTCATCCGCAACTGTGTTCTATCTGCAGGATCTGTTTCAATTCTAATCTGAATGTAACAAAAGAAACAGCTTTCAAACAGTAATCTTTCACATAACATATAACAAGCATTATTTATATTTGAAATTTAACATAACAAGAAGGATAATTGTTTAAAGTTTCAAAACCATGTGATCTTCATGCGGACTGCAACTAGGTTGATTAAGAAAAGCAAGGCAGCAACATTCTCAATACCAAACAAAAGAAATTATAACACATAATATAAGTTTACTTCCAAAAAGTAGTGATGCTATATAGATCATAAGCATTTGGGGCAGTTGAACAGTAATATGTCATGAACAAATAAACTTCAACCAAGGTATCCAAAATTGGTTCCTGGTATTACAATGCCCATCTTGAGATCATATAATAGCCAGATAAGAAGCTAGAAGTAAATATATCTTCCTTACCAAGCAAAGCATGGCTCTAGTACTTTCTGAATAGAACGTTGTGCTCACAACCAAATTATTAGGATTAGGGTCCTACAACAGAAAATCAAACTGTAACCAAAATTTACCTAATTGATAGAGAAAGACTCAGGTGAAAGGGAAGAACAACTTACGAGCCCTGTACAGACCATCAACCGATAACTGTTAAATAAATTAGCCATTTCAAGAAGAGGCATTGGTCGTACGCCTCTGACCTACACAATTAATAGAAAATGCAGAATTTGACATTAGCAGTAGGGACAACTTAACAGAGGAACTATGACACAAGATTCAAAATGCTAAACATGTGGATTAACAGATTGCCGATTGTATTCTTAATAAACATTCGACAAGAATCCATCCTTTAATATAAAATGGAAAACAAAGAAGCCTTCTTTGTTTTTGTTTTTCTAAAAAAAGTTATAAACATTGCCCTCAAGGCAGATTATGGTCATTAAGCCTAAAGTCTATAGCCTCAATTGGATTTTGACACTGATGAGGAGAGAGCATCGCGCTTATAATTAAATTAGTCCTAAACAGGCAACTGCAATAGGTTCTAGAAAGTAATTTAATTAAATATAAAGTCAGCCAGTAGCAAAAACACTATTATTATTATCAATAAGAAAACCAAACCATCAATGATTTTTTCTTAAAGAAAAGGCAGCATAGTCAAACCACTTCTTGAAGCTTCAAAGGCGGGCCCGAAAGTGATCTCCACTGAGGGAAAAACTCTTCAGCAGACAAGTTTATAGGCAGAAAAAATTTATTCATGACAGCTGGAAGGCGAAGCTTGACATTTACCTATAGAAGGGAAAGTAAGGTATCAACAATTACAAGTAGTACTTAGCCCCTAATTTATTGGGGACAAAACAGAAGTGTGTTTATAACAAATGTACCATATTGGTATTAAACTTGTAGGAAAAGTCAAGAACAGCAACATCCCTGCTTGATCTGATATTCAAGACTTCAAGTGGGCATTGTACCTATACAACAAAAGAGGAAAATGTGAAAATGGAACAATAAAATAAAGAAGAGACCAAGAGTGACAAGTAGATCCAAAAAGCATGACATAAACAAATATAACAAGTAGTTTTCACCTGTGCTCGAGGTGGAATAGTTTCAGGTACTAAGGAAAGCTCTATCTTTAAATGGGAGGGAGGCAATATGAGAGCTTGAACAGAAACAAGTGGAGAAGTATTCTTGTTTCCCAAGAATAGCACTAGACGCCCGTGATGGGCTCTCCACTCTGCTTTAATACCAATCTGAGCAACATTTAACAAGTAAATCATGCAATACCTGGTAAAATCTTTTAAGAAAAGGGAGATATTATCAACAGAAAAAAAAAAAAAAAAAAAAAAACCCATAAACTTGAAAAGATGATGGCCAGCAGGAGAATATGGAAATATTTCAGACAAAAGAAAGAAAAAGAAAAAGAAAACCTGAATATAAGGATCCTCATAGAGTACACCACTATCCTTTAAGCATAAAGCATGAAATCTTTCTGAAATATTTCCTATTGGCTGCAAAATGGATAACAGAGCTAGAATGTTAAAACTGAAACTTAACATCGGTTAGAGTCCAATTATAATTTCATAGCATAGTAGCTGAGGAAAATCAAAGCAAGATGTTCAGGTGTTTGTAGAATGGGATGATTTCACAATAAATAGGATGCCCCAAAGTGTATTCATGTTGCAAGAAATTGAAAAGCTTTTGACAGGAAAAAAAAAAAATGAAACATCTCTATTAGGACTTCATCAATTTTCTAATAATCTAGGAGGCAGTCAAGCCCTGGGAAAAATACTCATATTTTCCATCAAGTATTAGTATATCCAAAATAAGGTAACTTAACAACCAATAAACCCAACTCCCTGAATTCAACAATATTGAAAATCATTAGTTCTCTCTACAATAAATGTCCAGGCCATAATAGTCATCTACACATGCTCAGCATAGGAGCGGTCAGGAGGGAGCCATCCCACAAGCAAGCTCCAAAGATTTATAACCAGTCACTTCCATAATCAAACTTAAGAGCAAAACAAAGTTCAAATGGTATATGTATATCATAACAACAGGTAATAAAAACAAACCTCAACAGCATTAGTCTGCTCTGTAACAGGCACAATAGCAGCTCCATCCACAGCTGCAACCCCTTCCACCCCAGAGGTAACATTTTGCTCAGATTGGCCAGTAGGTCCAGGAGGGCCTTCAATGGCAAGTGGGCCCAATAGATCACCAAGAAGATCTGGTGACGGGGTTTGAGGATCTCCTTTGGTCAAATTTCCATTCGATTGGGCCAACCCTGGATCTGCTGAATTATGTTCCTGTTAAGGTAATATGCACATCAATATCCAACTAAAACTGAAAATCTGATGTATTTAATCCTAAAGCAAAATTCATATGGGATATGCATATGAGAGTTCGCAAAATGATAGGCATTACCACACTATGGCTCATGCTGGGCACTTTTACAAGGCTAAGCTGGCTGACCGACGGGGTTCCATTAGCAGGGTTTTGATCAGTTACAACCAAGGCATTTGACATCTGCTGCTGCTGGGCTCGCAACTTGATGGCACTCTGCTCTGCCATATCAACTTCGGCAACTTCTGCTTTCTTTATCAATGCAGACTAAATACAAAACAGATAACTAAGGGGGTCAAACACTCTGAATGAAAAGTTCAATTAAAATTTATTGATTAATTAGTCCTGCATAACTATTAGAGAATCTGCTTCTGAACAGATATTGTAATTCATATACACATACCTGACGCTCAGGGAATTTAGGCATTTCAGCCAAAATATCCACCAGTGCAGCCCCTTTCCTACTCAAGGCAAAATACTCAACAGCTCGTTGTTGAATCTCAACATCAATGCAGCTTTCATATCTAAAAAACAATACAGAACTGTGTAAGATAAGTTCACAGCATTTTTGACAATTAAGAGAATAATAGCAAATCTCAATATCCAAAAGTAAATCTCACTTATTGAATATTGCCCAAATCTGATTTTGTAATTCTGGATCCGCAGGTTGTGTGTGCATTAAGATCTTGGCATATGTTGAAAGAAGAATAGCAACAGTGGCCATCCTGCAATCGCAATGTTTTAATGGAGCAACAAAAGCTAACAAGACAATATGAGGGAAGAATATGAAGTGCTCTTACGATACAGTCGGAAGCTTCTCATTTATGATGCTGAATATTTCCTTTGGACTACACCCAGGTCGTCTGGCCAAAAGGTGGCTGTACTCTCCAAGAAGATAAGCACTAACCTATAGCGATGCCAAAATGAGTAGCATATCACATTAATGAAAAACCTTTAAGATGTACCAACATATTAAATTGAATAAATCATATTCAGCCCTAAAGTTCAAATTTGAAATCCAAATATACAAGATTCATAAATATACCAAACTTCCGAGACATATTAACAAAAGCATAGAAACAAAATCACAACATTCAAATTTGGAAGATAATGTGCAGGTCTAATCCTGGCTTCCTTAAATTATTACAGCCATCCCGCTCAAATGATGGAAATTGATCTCCCTATACTCTCATAAGGCATTGCTAAGTCAAATACTAGTATGGAGTCAATAAGAATCACATTATAGCAATAATATAAAAACCCAACCACAAAAATTACAAGTCAATTATAGAGGTAAGATAAAATCCCAACCACAAAAACTACAAGTCAAATTCAATAGGGCCACTGATACAAAGTATAGTGGATTCCTATTTAAATGTAAATATAGCTAATATGGTAAATGAATCATGATCAAAAAGTATACACACCTTAACCATTGTCTCATGTATGGCAGGCTTGTCAAGATACTCCCTGGCTTTTGCGGCTGCATAAGGCTGATCAAATACAGATGTTAAAGTGTCAGTCCATATAATTGGAGCAAGTCCCTAGATATATGATAAACTGTGTTTACGCCAGATATTTTGATTACCTGTAGGTCCTCGTTGTTTGTTACAAATTGCACAACACGAAACCATATGTCATCACTGACAAAATCTCCAGCCTTGTCAATCAGCTGCAGGATAACATCCACGTACCTGTGGAGAATCATAGGATATGAAATCATATGCACTGTTATTATTAATACACAATCTTGTTTCTTCCAAAAAAAAGAATTATTTAGATAATTATCAATGGAGGATGAGAAGAAATTTCCAGAAAGTTGCACGAGAAAGAATGATAGAACTGCCCATATAGAGTTAGAATTTGTGACACCACATTTAATACAATTTTTAGACTGTGGCATCAGACCATTTTCAATGGTTGAGAATCTCCTTGTGCGTTAATGCCGTGTCGGATATCTAAAACTCTTGCAAGTAGTGGGAGATAGTTTATCCAAAAACCCACTGGAGGGATGTCGCAGTTAACATTTTAACTATTTTGGAGATTTTCGCATACTTTTTTTATTCAATTGCATATTGCGTTACGTAGGTGCTTTGCAATTTGGTTACAAACTCAGTAGAGACAACTCAGTCAAGTAGCTAAAAGCAGACCAACTAAGGGCAGCACTTAATGTTAGTATAATGAATCCTCTTACATCATCCCACACAAGTACTCCAAAAACCACTGCACTAACAAATTACTGTAATATCAACAGTCAGCTCAACATATTATCTTTTGCCATTTAGAATCACTAACCTATAGTATACCAGTATGATATAGACTTAGGGTTATATCAATCTCCTGCATTGCATCCCCACATGGAGGTACCTGACAAACAACTTTAATACGTAGCCACTAGCCTTCTTTACTACCTTAGAGTCAGTCATGGTAACTTAACATTTGCAACTGCTAATCAACTGAAGGTATCCTTTTAGCTTAGACAAGTTACATTTTCCTATATTTTAAACTTTCTAGTAAAACCATCCTTACCATGACAAATCAGGCGCAAATTTCTCCGCAAGAATAGCAGCTTTAAGGGAAAGTTCCTCACGCATAGCAAAGTCCGCTGTGCTAAGATACTGGAAAACAAATGCAAATCAGTGGCATGTCCAATTCGTACTTCAGGTGAACACTCTTTTAGCAGACAGCAAGAGCAATCAATAATATGAATAGAAAGTCCCTTGAATAATATAGAACAACTAGTCTATGTGCAGCACTTTATACCAGCAGCAATTCTTCAACTATGCCCTTCGCATTAGATACATCACACATTCCATATAGCAGATCAAGAGCACGCCTGCGAATACTGGGGGAAAATGAACAAGAGTTAATAAAAGTAAGTTCACAGAACATAAAATTGTAAGATTATACCAAAAAAGCAAGTAATGACATGAAAAATCAGTTGGACTGGAATATATTGCCTAAATCAGTTGGCTAGGTTCCTCAAATTTATCATTTATCAATATTGCCTAAATAGATAAAGAAAATAATTTGCAGACATTCAGGGATGGATGAAGACCATAGTTTCAAACATTCATGATATATTTATCAAATTACATTAAAAGTCACATTTCTACAAGTTAGCTTAAATCAGAAACTTTTCTTTCCCAATAAAATTATAACAAGTTGATGTTTGTTTCTTTACAACATGCAGACTTAAATAAGAAAGTGACCAGAGGTCCAGTATACACTTAACTAATAAGTTGCTGCAACAAAGATAATTTACGTCCATTTCTCTAAAAATTCCAACATAACCAAAGCTTATATTAACAATCAAAAATTAACCTTTTATATCAACTTTGGTGCTCAACAAGTCTTCTCAATCCAGTTCTTATCTAATATAAGGAAAGAAGGGAAATGAAGAGACCATTTCAAAATGCAATTGCAGCATGCCAACTTGTGTTCCCACAAAAACAATAACAAATGGATAACTTCTGAGCTGGGAAACTTACAATGTCAACAAGATTTACCCCAAAAAGTTATGTTATATAAAGAACCTTCAACAAAAATTAAATAACAAATACAAGTAATCAAATCCTGGTAGTTCTAAGACATTGGTTTTTGTGATATAAGAAACTTCAAAAAGAAATAGAATGTGCTCTAATAGTTAATAAAATACCTAATTCATGAAAATAGATATAATCTCCAACCAAGAATCACTATCACATAATCCTTAGGCAAGAAAAACAAGGCTAAACCATGCAAAACTATCAACAATATTGGAGAGACCCAACATTCTCAACTGCTAACTATGCCAACACAGGAAAATCATATATAACCTGATGTCAGGATCCTTCAATGAAGTTATGATCTGAGCCTGATGTCTTTTTATTATATCTTGCACATCTGTGACCATCAACATCCGAGTCATATTCTCCTGCAACATATAAATTTAAAGTCTAAGCATGAAGTCATAGATCAGCAATCAAAACTCTTACAAGTTCAGACATTGAAGCCCATTTTCGCGCACCTTGGTCATAAATTTCATTAACAAAAATAGTTGAAACAAATACCAAATAAAGTTAGTTCTTCACAACTTACCAAGCCAAGATATCTAATGTTTGGTTCCCGCACAGCAATAAATTTTCCAAGAAGGGCAACACACTGTGACATCATCTCCTTCTCAGCATCAAGATGCATGACCTATGATAGGAAACAACAAACAAAAACTTAATAATGCCCCTCAACTTCTAGATAGATACAGTATGTTGATCATTTTGCCAGGAACTTAAGGCCAATCCCAGCCCCAACCAAACCCTTTAACATCTAAATGAAGACCCAAGAGTACATTCTTCTGATCAGAAAAAACATCTTTTGAAAGAACTATATAGTATGCTAAATACAGTAAAGTGTACTACAATGCAAACAGATAACACTTCCAAAATGAAGAAATGACAGTTTCATAACCTCGCCGAACCCTCAAGCCACACATACCCTCAAGAAGTCCATATGAGGTCACTTTCACTATTGTGTCCACACAATTGAACTTTTATGTGCATGAGACATGCTTGAATACATGAAACAGTATGTTCAAACATAAATGTGTTATTCTTCACACAGAACTCAAAAAATATTATTTGTTTTGGAGAGATATACTTAAAACCCTAAGGAAATTTTGAAGTTTTGTTTCTGCTAAATATAAATATGCCTCTATAAAAACAAACAACTCAAAGAACCCACTATAAAGGACAAATTGCATGAACTAAACGTTTGTTAGCATCCAAACTTACCAGAGCAAGGGCTTCAAAGAGAACAGCATGTGATGCATTGTTCTTATTAACGTTTTTCACAACATCAGTTCCCATCAATATCCGTTGCAACACCTAAATCACCAAGTAAAACCTAGTTAGAATCACATAATCAAACAAAAAGCAATATATACTCATTGGGATATATTGAACCTCGAACAACGATCTTTTGGTGTTTGGATCTTCAACTGTTGGAAAATACTGAAGTGCTCTCATCGTCTTAACCTGTTCCAACAAAATACTAATCAGCATTAACATAAACTGGCTAATTATACATAAATAAATTAAAATTTTCAAAGGTTGATCACACATATAGAATACTAGTAAATAACCAAAAAAGAGTGAATTCATTCAGAAGTAACACAATTCCATACCAAATCCAAAAATTACTAAAAATACCCAAAAAATGAGTAAATTCACTTAGAAGTAACACAATTCCATGCCAAATACTAAAATCAAGGACTAAATAGGCAAGGGAATGTTCCTTCAGGTATTGCACTATCTATTTCTTCCGCTAATACTTGAAACTGTTAAATGAGTAGCAACAGGCAGATACAATAACATGCAAATGACCCATTTTTGAACATGCCATGCTTCAAGGTATAAAATCCAGCATGAACGAGCCAGCAAGAATGACTTAGAATTAATATTCTGACAATGATATAACAGAAATAGCGCAAAAAACATCAATGGAACTAACTTGCTTTTCCAACAACTAAAAATAACCTCATAATGTTTCTCCCCCTTAATGACAGTGGATAATCAATGAAGAAAAATTAATGGATTGGCACAGGTATCAATTTCAAAAAGACAACTAAAATGCCACAACTACTTAACATTATTTTCTTATTGTGTTTCTCATTCTCCGCTTCCTGTCAGTCACAGGACCATCATCAATTTGATTGGATCCCACATCCTAACCACACTCTCTAAACTTCAAAATTGGTACACTTTCGGATCAATCAACATAGTAAACCATCCACAGTCCATTCAAACTGATCAGAAAGGACAGTTGAACTGCATTTTTAATTTAGTATCCATGACTGGCAGATAAGTTATAAGGAGGAAGCTGAATACAGACCTGAAGCCAGGGAGATGGAATACCATAGTAAGTGTATTCTTGCGGAACATCCTGGTTTCTAGCAAGCCGCTCCAGTATTTTAACACACTTCGGAAGACAACTCCAGTACGCTTCATGATTATTCGATACCAAAGCAACAAGTAGGCTCATTGAGGATGTCAAAACACCAAGATCTCGTTCATCCAGCAGCTGTGCCATCCGATCCGCCCTACAGCATATGGAAAAAAGACAAATGTAATTAACAAAATTAAATCTAATACTAAAAAGTAACCTATCATGAAGAATTGCAATATGCAAACATACCAGCCATCTACATTAACAACGTCAGGATTTTTCCTATACAAGCGCAGCAGACATAATGCGGCTTTTTTTCTTACAAGTGGTCTGCAGCTACTAGAAATCTAAAACAAAAGAATGGATTAACAACGGCCAATTTCCAGAAGGGCCAATTGAAGATAAAAGTTTTGTTATTCTTACAAGTAACTTTTGAACATCAGGTGCTAGTGATTCAGCAAACTCTCTTCCACCAATATTTCCAACCTATAAAAATAAACACAAACAACGGTAGCACATACTTCACTGAGAACTTAACATATAACATCTGCTCTACATAATAAAAACAAAGGTAATCATAGAAGATACAGATAATACCATGCAAAAACAAAGGGAATGTAATATGCTGATTGCTGAACTTATCAAGAGTCACTTAAAGAAATAAAAACCTTTTTTTTTTTTGTCCTTATAAAATAAATTAAAAATTATAGCAGCATAATACATGTAATCTGATAAAAAGGATAGATAAGGATAAAAGAAAAAGCCTTCAACTCTTGTTTGCCAACATACCATAGTTAATGCAAGGCACTGGAAAGTTTCATTGCGACCAATAATGTCATTGCGTACAGTATTTATTGCCAATCTCAGAAAATCATGGTTCTCATTGAGCAAACATGATGTCACAATGTACCCAACCTGCAGCCATTTATAGCATGATATTAAGTTAATTAAACAACAATGGTGCAGGAAATTTCTAAAATAGAAACATGGACACATGCTAATGTTCGAGCTTAAACATCCAACAGTGCAAGAAATCAAACTTTCAAACACAAGAAGAAACTATAATACGCAAAAGAGCTGCCAAGATACCAGATTCAAGAAATTCCTAGGCCTCCAGAAATTCCACATAGCATTGTTTAGAGAGGTCCCAATGATCTAGTCTTCATAAATTTTAACATCATTTAGCTGGATTTCAATATGCATCAATAAATTGTAGAATGGTATACATCATATAGATTATTATGGGCTGGACATGGCACTACAATTGGTATCAGTAATTCAACTATTTCAAGCCAATCACACGGCTGCCATATTGCCATAAAACATGCATTGAATAATAATAATAAAAAAATTTAAAGCAAGCACAAATTATTCTAAAATTGAAATGCAAAGGAGTTTACCTGCTTTTCTGGATACTTCGGCGCAGATATTAAAGAGACAGCTTCCATGTGTCCAAAATCTACATCATAACCCAGCATATAAATGTATAGCATTTTCCAAACATATTTTTTCTTTTCATAAGGTGTCAACCCCTGTTGAATAAATAAAAAGTTTCAATAACCAATTGCTCACTCGTCAAGATATGGCAAATACTAGCTTGTCACACTGAGAAAGCATGAAAATAAAAGACTTATAAAGAAAAGGAGAGCAATACATAAACAATAGTTTTAGGCCAGTTTTCGTGCCTGGTACAGTTTTGTATAAGGCACAGTAAATTTTATTAATTGATGATATATATGTTTAGCTGCTCTATTGTATTGGATAAAATTATGCAAAATTATGCTGAGTACAACTCCGTGATGCATATACAATGCATTAAGTTATCCCATTGAGAAGAATTTGGTTCTATTGTAAGGGTAAATAAATAATAACTTGTTCAAAATAAAGCTTATTCACGATTTTGTGTTTCTTCTACTAATTTTAATTAAGCTTTGTTTTTTATTTCTTATAAAATAAATAGCTGTTCATTTGCCACCACTGTGTGTAAGTTATCACCGGCAGTAAACCCTGCCTGTTGGTCTACCCTCCGCACAATCACCATCAACATTTGAACTCTCTTTCCAGCAAACGGGAACTCAGATGCCAACAAGGATGCCATGACAAAAAAAGTTGGCAAACGGTGGTTCCAAAGGGGAACTTCCTTACAACTTTCACTTAAAAAATGCTAGGACTATTTCCTTCAAGATGAAATGTCAAGAACTAGATACCCATCAAAAGATGATTACTTAGGCAAAGAATTATAAGATTAAAATCATCCAGGGAATATTTATTATCAAAATTATAGGAGGCAATTAATGTGAAATTAAATAAGAAATAAACTTCATCCAGAATAGATACCAATTTGCATCAGCATAAAACTAAAAGTAGGGAAGATGCACCAGAGCATGATCCAACTTGAACACTAAGGCAAACATAAACTAAAAAAAAAAAAAGGCTATAAAAACTATCCCTTCTGCAGAATTATAAATTCAAAGAATGCCCAAAAAGAGAGGAGGGGAGGGAGGTGGGGGGTTGGGGTTTGCCATGTTTATAATTTGTATGATTTTACACAAGCACTAAAATAACCAAGTAAAAAAAAATTAGAGAAGAAAAAGAACATATGAATAAAATACTAAAGTTCAAAGCATCAATTAAACCCAAAAATGATAATGGTTGTGTGAATTCCTTATAAATTCGTAAGTTCAATAATCTCTATTGATTTTTGGTCAATTCGAGTTGCAATAATAGAGATTAAATGATGGAACTCAAAAAAAGAAAATATATTTGAGCAAGTCTAGTAGAAAGTATCAATCATATATTCATCAATTTTTCAACTTCAGTCCCAGACATAAAACCTCGGAAGAGACTAAAAGTACAACATATGATAAATTAAGTCGTCAAAGGCTCAATGATCTAACAACAAAACCTTAAGGTTCAACACAGCCAATAAAACATTAATCACATAATTTTACGAGCATATGCCATGAGTGACAAAATTCATCACCAACCCACAGAAATACCTGTTTTATGAACCATCCAAATAGGTGGCTTGTATCCACTTATCTCTATTAAAATAACAAGCAAGATTAATAAGCAATAGCAGGTCGCCTTAGTTTGACTAGCTGATATGGGAAATATTCAATATCTTATTCACTTATATTGTTCAAAATCTTTTGGTAATACTACTTCATACCCTATATATCTCAAGCTCCTATATTAAAATAACCATTAGTGAATCATACTTAAAAAATGAATCATATCTTCCACATGAAGAAATTCTCAAGGGACCAACTTGATCCAATGGTTTTTGTTTCACACATACTCATAGTTTTTGTCAACCAATGAAATTCTGAAAAATATTGTCATACCCTAATTTAATACAAATGCCTTTAAATAATTTTTAAGAGAACTTCATATTACATGACACACACAAACACTAAAAAAGTACAAGCTGCACTGTATATCAGAAATTAGGTAACATTTTCCTCTTGCCACTTCTGACATCTTTTGCACTAACACATTTATGGCATCAATGAAAAATAGCCAACTATATAGAATTTCAAAAGAAAAATAACATGTTACAAGTAATTACCAGGACTTCCTTACGTAGTTTCTAGCATTACTACCCCAATTAAAATCATAATAGAGTTTTATATTTTGGCATCAGTAATTTTAGCACACACATTCTTGTTAAGGGGGATTGCTATTTTCTAAAAATAAAAGCAAAAAGAAAAAAGAAAAGAAAACAACAAGCAGAACAAAAAGAATTGAAAAGCTATCTTTATCAGTCCCCCAACCAAAATGATCTAAACTGAAAGTCAGCTTGCTAAAACCACATATTTGCAGCTGCCTCTAAATGCCCAGAATAACATAATGATAGCCTATCTTGGTGAAGGAAAAGAATTAGGGGGGAAGGAAAAAAGGCTACATCATGGGTAATCACCAATGATAATTTTCATGGAGCCCTGAATATATGTCTAGGAGTATCCTAGAACGAAAATCAATTGTTCAAACAGAGACTAAGGATGTTAACTACAGTCACACATTTAAGAATGCAAGAAATCAAACACCTTTTCCATAAAAATTACCTCATTGTTACCACAAAAATGGCCACTACAAGTTTTTCTGGGATAGGTAATCAGTATTTAAAGTATCATCAAATTTTTGGGTCCAGTGACATGCCAACATCATTGATATTCTAATGGTAGGCCAAAGTAAGCTCTAATAAAAATGTGTGGTACTTTTGACAACCCCCTTTCAAGTCCCTCTCCAATACTTGGAAGGAAATTCAAAGGCAAAGACAAAATATTGACCAAATCCACTGCAGAAATTTTACTTTACACAAATTATGACAGCCATCTTCTTCTCCAACATCCATGTGATTCTGTACTTTGGTTGGCAAAGGTATTAAGATGTCCTTATCCATAACAAGTACTTATAACTCAATATCAATCAAAATCATCACTAAGTGGTTTCGCCAGTGCAAAGAGTTAATGCTAAAAGCCTTCATTGTCAAAATTCTTGTCATTAACCTCTATCTATGACCGTCCATCTTAACTTTCCACTACATTCTAACAAAGAAACGAAAATAAAAGAAATATCCACAGACCAGGTACATTGTGATAAACCTTACTTGATGAATTTCACTAAACAATTAACACCAAACCCTAATGCAACAGCAAACTAAACTGCCTCTTTCTCACAAGGTGTCCACTGCAAACTCCTAGAAAACCAACAACTTTTCTTTCTATTACTATTAAAACACAGAAACAGCTCATTAACTTTAATTAACAATCATATAAACAATAACAAACACGAGTTTTCCCCCAAAAATAAAGAAGACGAATACAATCCTTGTTCCTAAGGCGGGCAGACAAGGTTAGCTTGGGAGGGGAGGACAACACTCAGCACGCGGGGTTCAATGTCTAACTCCATTTAAAGAAAGCTGAAAAGACAATTGCACAAACCTAGCGATCATCTCAGCTAATCAACTAAATGAAAATTCAAGTATGCATTCCAAAATTACAAGGTAAGAAATTCTAGTCTCCTCATTTCATTAGTAGAATCAAGTTGCTTATATTATTCTTAGGATCAAAAAAGAAAATCGAAAGCAACTGGAAATTGAATTCCGAAAGGAAATGAAAAAAGGTATAAAAACCATAACCTTTTCGTTTTTGAAGCGAGTACGAACATTGCCGAGCTCTTTATCGACGCGGAGTCTCTCCTGCTCTTTATTCTGACAATTACGAATGTCGCTGATGAAGACAGAGAGACCTCTCATGCCAGACAAGGCCATTTTCGGTCAGATCCAAACCCTAGACAGAGAAAGAGACAATTATCTCTCTCTCTTCAGCTCCAATCTCAGATCCCCTCAGTCGGATCTAACATACAATGCTACTGCAAGATCTTCGATTTCGATGTGCATATAGACACGCAGAGATCGAGTTGAAATTTCAAATAGACAGCAGAAGAGAAGAAATGTATGCAGAAGTTTTTTCAATTTTAAAGTAAAATAAAAAAAAAAAAAAGAAAAAAGAAAAGAAGTATGTAGTGGAGAGAGAAACACGAAGCGCAAGGAAAAAAATTGGAAAAGCCGTCGAGAAGCCAAGAGCCGTGAGACGACTTTTATTTTGTTGTTTAACAATTTCTAATTATATTGTAATTTCTATAAATTAATATTTAATAAATTAATAATTTTTATTATATAATAATTTTTTATAATTTTAATGGGAATTAATAGATTAAATAAATAATTTTAATAAATTAATAAAATAATATTTTATTATAAACTCTTATATAACTTTTATATTTTATTCGTATTATAAATTAATAATTTACTAAAATTATAAATATATTTTACTATAATATTTTATCAAAATATAACTCTATTATTTTTTTTTAAATTTATTCATAGTTAAATTTCATATCTAATTTTTTATAAATCTATTACAATAATTTCTTTTAAGGATACACGAATACTTACATAGCACTTCTGGCATTTCATCTTTTATGATTAATTTTTAAATATTTTTAAATAAAAAGTTATTATAAATATTTAAATAATTTATTGTAAAATAAGAAAAAATATATATATATATTTATATAAAAATAAATTTTAATCTAATTTATTGAACATATTTAATTAAATTAATATAATTAAAATAAATATTATTTAATAAAATAGATAAGTACAATAAATTTATTTTTTATTAATATAATGTATATTTAATAAAATAATTCATATTTAATTTATAAAATTGATAAAATACAATAAATTTTTAGTTGATTAAACACATATTTATTAAATTGTAAATAGACTATAAATTAATAAATTATTAAGTTATCGTTTAATTAATACCTTTATTAATTAATAAATTTTATATGATCCTAAAATTATTAATTTAAGAGATTATATTATATCATTTTATTTATTTAATTAAGATTTTATTTTACTTCTTCTTCATTTTTTTTTTGGTTTTGTTATTTAAAGCATTGCATTTATTGTTTAATTAAGTTTTATTTTATTCTATTCTTCTGATGGAAATTACTTAAGAATGACAATTTTACTCGCAAATTTACTAGTACTTAATTTTTATAAAATAGGTTTAGTATGCCTCTTAGTAAGTTTGAGAATTATTTGAAAAAAAAAAAATTAAAACCCATAGCAAGTTTGAAATAAATATAGATGTAAATAAATATCTATAGATATCCCAACAAATATTTATGAATATTTTTTTAATTTTTTATTTCTTGATAATAATTTTAATTTTTATTAATTAATTTTTTTAATGATTAGCTTCAAATTCTATAATAAAAATTAAAAATTACATATATTTGAATGATAAGGATATTATTAATGAGATAAATTAATTATATTTATTACTTATAAAGATTTATTATTTTTATTAATTTATATATTATTATTCACTACTGTAAAAATTAAATTAGGTGAGTGATAATTACAATTGGGCAAAATAAATATATAAACTTGGTTATTATTATTTTGAATTTGAGTTTATATATTTTTATTTTAAATTTTGATATTTTATATGTAAATTTGTAAAGTAATTATGTATTTTTTTGAATGGTTATCATAAATTTTTTATATTAAATGTAATTTTTATTTCATGCTAGTACTATATTTTATTTTAAATTAATTCTAAAAATTTATAATTTTAATTAAAGAATTTATAAATTTAATATTTAATAATACAAGTATAGTTTAAAATATTAAAAAATTACTAAAAATTCATGAATATACACGTAAATTTGGTTAAATGTTAAGTATTCATTTAAGCGAATTTAATTAATAAAATGTTAAACTCTTTATGAGTTTGGTGTGGGGTTAATGTTGAATTTTTTTAACAGATGTAGATACGAAGTTAGAGATATTCGTCCCAAATCTGATCCGCTAATTAATGAAATAAGTTTGTTAATTACTGTTTTCTTAATTTAAGTTATTTTAGATTAACTAAAGTCTTTACTCAATTTATTTTTCGTTTTTAATTGTTTTTTTTTTTTTGGGTTGACTCTTTGTGTTTGTGTTAACTAGAATTTAAATTATCTCTAAAATAATAAATATTAATATCAACTTGTATCCTAATACGGGCATGAAGCTATGTAGAAGTTAATTTGTCATTACACATCAATTTCATGTATTAATTTTAATTTTTTGTGATAAATTTAGGGTTGTTAGCAAACTTTATTGGAATCAATATCTCAAAATTATTATTAGTTACAAAAATCCAATATCAAACTCATACTAAACCTATAGTAAGTTAGACATTTTATTACTAACCTACTTAAAAACAAGTACTTTAGATTTAACAAACTTATTTGGATATGCATGATTGTTAGAAATTTTTATATCTTTTTAAATATATTTATACTTTTATAAAATATCAAATTTAAACTTATAATATATTTAATTAAATTAATAAATTTTTTATATTAACTCAAAATAAAATATATCACTAACATAAAATATCAAGTTCATCAATATAAAATAAAATTGATCACAACGATTCTATAAAAAAGTATATGTGATTATTTTACAAACTTACACATAAAATATCATTAATTTAAAATATAATTTTATAAAGTAATAAGTACCTATTTAATCATAATATATATTAATCTATTATAAAATTGATGACAAATTTTCAAGTCTAAAATAATAAACACAAAAAATTTCAAATATGTGTGTATTTTGTTTTTCTGTTATGCCTTGTACATGAAAAAAAATTTAAAATTGTATAACCGTAACATCAAAACGACGTCATTTTGATATTATACAAATATCAAAACAATGATATTTTGGTGCTATTTTTAGAAAAAAATACTTAAAAAATTAAATATGTGCGGGGTTTATTACCAATATTCTCAAGTATTTATCCTTATCCATACTTGTACTAAACTCTATATGGATTTTTATTTTTTATTTTTTAAACCTATCCCACAATCGCTAAGAGGTATACTAAACTCATCTTATTAAAGTTGAGTATTAATGAGTTGGCGGATATATAAGAGACATTGCCAATCTCTAAATAAATTAAAAACGAGCTTTTTTATATTATTAAAATTAATTTGTGAAGTATCACAATAGTGATAAATCAACTTTTTTATTAATCTCAATTTTATTTATCTTAAAAGCATTCTCTTGTAGAGGAGGGCTATGGCAAATGATACATAGACTCTATAATCTAATATATCAATATGATGGTGTGTGGATTTAAAAATTAAAAAAAAAATCAACTCTTATTAATACAATGAGAAAAAAAAATCCTAAAATTCAAGCCTCCATCATTACCACCACTGTTACCACCACCATTCGTGTCACAATTTCATGGTCACTAATGTCAATCAATCACATTAGTTGACTTAAAAGATGTAGGTTATTGATCCAAGCCTGCATCATGACTCAATGCTAACGAGAATCCTTTCAAACAACAAATTTGTGTGAGCTACTACATCAAGTTTTTATCGCCATTCTGCATAAATCAAATGTAAGCCAAGAAATTTTCTTGTCATGAATATGTCTTCCTAATCAATCATTACCAACCTACCATCAATCTATCTATTTTTTTTATTTTTTTTTAATTTTTGTCTCAATATCGGTGAAATGTAACAAGGGGATGTTTAGTTTTCTCTTTCACAAGTTACACTAAAAGCTCTTTTCCAAGAAGATTTTAGGTTGATGGTTACAAAGCTTAGATTTAATAAAGACAAATATGTAATTATATATCATTACATTGATTAATAAAATTGATAATTTATTCATAAGTTTTGTTTATAATAACTATTAATTACTTAAAAAAGTCAATTTAATTGATATATGAAATCTCATTATTTTTAAACATTCTTAGTCATAGAATTATTAATATTGGACATTGATATATCTAGTATTATTGGCATGAGTTATGACTGTTATCTTGGTGAATGTAGGTAGTCGATCTCATAGGCTATTAGTAAAAATATTCGCTTAGTTTAATACATAGGTATTTGTTGGAGAATAAGTATATTAAACTAGTTTATATGGAGTGATTATTCATATCTATGGTAATTCTCTTTGTATTAACAGTATGTTATTACAATCCTAAGGTTTTAATACTTGTATAACATAAAAAATAATTTAAATTTATGAAATTTAACACTGTATGTATAAAAATATACTATTTATCATATGCTTCGATTCCATATCAACTAAGTATACATGTACTTGATGTAATATTTTCATATTTATAAAATTATAACATGTCATAAATCTATATGTACTACATCTAAAAAGAGTTTTAAGAACTAAATATGAATTTTACAATCCTATCCCTTTTAAAAAAAAATTTTGGTCTCAAAATTTCTAAGATAAGGAATTGCCTATACTAGAAAACAAGTGAGGGTATTTCTTTGTCATGGAAGCTTTTATTTTCCTAAGTGATTTCCTATGTACTATTACTTCTCCACAACACCTTTACCTTTTGTACAACTTTATTTCTTAGCACTTTTTTACTTCAGTCTAATATTTTTACTAGCTACACTTCATAAGATAGGTTTTCACAAAGTTGAATTGGTAGGATTTCAAAGAACATGAGATGGGTTAAAAATGTACTTCCTTAACAAAGACACATAGAAGACATCATAAACTTAATCCAATTTTGGTGGCAATTCTAAACGATATGTCATAGCTTCAATTCTTTTGATGACCATAAAAGGTCTAATATACCTACTTTAATTTATCCCATCTCTTAAATCTGATGGCAGTTTTACAAGGAGCAACTTAAAGAAATACTTGATCGTCAACCTTGAATTCTAAGTTCTTTCTTTTGTTATCCATATAATTTTTTTTTGGTCTATCTTATACTGTTTTCAATCGTTCTCGAATTATCTTTATTTTCTTAGTGGTAAGTTCAATTAGCTTAACACTATACAAGTTACACTCATTTACTTTATTTCAGCATAAGGGAGTTCGACACTTTCTACCATAAAATGCTTCATATGGTGTTATTCCAATACTAGTTTGATATTATGAACTCAATTACACACGCTTTGAGCATGTCTTCTAAAGTTTGTATGGTTATCTCAGATTGGTTATTTGTCTGAGAGTGGAATGCTATACTAAATTTCAATGAAATTCCAAGATTTTCTTGTAGTTTGGCCTAAAATCAAGAAGTAAATCTAGCATCCTTATTTGACACAATTTCAGATAATAAGAAAATGGGTTGATTTAGTAAGTCTATCAATAATCACCAAAAATAGCATCATAATCACTCTAAGTTTTCGGTAAACCCACTATAAAATCCATCATCACTTACTCCTATTTTCATTTTAAAATGGATAGTAACTATAGTGTGCTAGCTTGTTTCTAGTGCTCAACTTAAATCTATTGATATGCTAGATATCTTGTAACAAAATCAATGATGTTATCTTTTACATTAAGTCAGTAATAGATTTTTTAATAGTCATACACATTTTTAGTATTATATTGGATAAATAGCATATGCTAAACTATAACTTTCTATAACATAGTACTCTAAAGCTAGTTATCTTTAAAAATACAAATTGTACCTTTCAAAACTAAAATACTATCTTATCTAATTTGGAAATCACTAAATTCTTCCTTTTAAAATTTTTCAGCACATAAGAGGATTTGATATATAAAAAAAAATTATCATAAATTTTGACTAAACACATCTATTACTACGTTTACTTTTCTCGAGAAAAAAATTAAATTTTGAGAATCAAAATCCTTTAGTAGTTTCAACCACTTTCTTTGTCTTAATTTAATTATTTTTGAGTAATTAAATATTTCAAACTTTTGTCGTTGGTGATTACTTAACACATCTTACTGCATAAGTAATAACTTCAGATTCCCAATATAAAAATTATTATAACTAGTTCTAAATTATGAGTAAGATAATCTCATGTTTCTTCACATTTTTCATAAGCTAAAAAGTTAGTCTTTCTGTTCAATATTCAAAAATTCTGAATTTCTTAAATTTTTCATAATGCTATCAAATTCATACTTTTTCACCACCTTTATACCTATATGACTCATTATTTGTAAAATCATAAAACAAAATGAAGATTTTCTATTATTATATGGCAAAATTTGCTAAACCCATCTTGTACTTGAGAAAATGATAATATAAATTTTCTATTGTCAAATCTACTAAATTTATGATGCCATTTATAATAGTTAAAACACAATAATAAAATATAAACAATATGATATCACGGCAAAACAAGTCACATGATTCCTACATAAGTAATAAGAATTTACATTCTTTCAAATGATAACTTCACAAAAACAAATAACATGAGCAACTAGAGTTTTATATATATAAAACTAACTATTCAAAAAGTATACACATATGGTTATAGATAATTTAGTCAACTCCCTACCACTTTGCATAATTCTTCTCAATGATAATGGGTTCAAAAAGTTCTTACATCTTAATAAAAAAAAGGGATCTAGGGTCAATGGTCTTTTCTTGCTAGTCTTTCTTATTAAGCTTGCTTCACCTGTTATGTTATTCAACAAATTTCTTAACCAACTTTTTTTAATTTGATAAGCATCTTACTACCAGCCTATTCTAATTAATTCCTTTTCTATACATTTATAAACCCATTAGTGTCTTTTGTACTTTTTTCTTAGTTGACCTCAGACTTAGATCAATATTAGTATAATGCATAATAGTTCTTTTTAATTTTGTTCTCACCCTTTTTACATATAATTTTCTTAAAACTTTTGCAAGAACTCTGCCCAACATATATTGTTCACTTCAATTGGCACACATTCATTAATCGTACTTAGTTCTAACCATACTACAAGATTAACAAAAAAATGATATAATGAATTTAGAAGACAATAAAATTAGATAATATATAGACAACCAATTCATTTTCAAAATTATATCAAAACCTATTGTTTGTGATGGAATTAAATTAACCTTCAAGTAATTATATAAAAACCTACTATCTTGATCAATTACTCTCCTAAGGGGTAATAACTATCAATTTATGATTTAAAGAAATAAGTCTCTACTATATATTATATCAATGAATTATTAACAAAAGATTTATATGATCCATATCTATTAAATGTGAATATGCCTTAAGATTCATAATAATAATACAAAGTCTTCCACATCACTTTCATAGCAGTATTATATACATTCTATAATAAATAGACGATATAACTCTTTATCAACTATTTGTGACTTATCTTAAGAGATCTACAAGACTTACTGTTCTTTTTGAAATCTTAGCTTTAATACTAATAGAATTGTCATGTCTCGATCCATTGATTCAAATACATAACAATTATCACACACCTGTAAGGTATACCTACTACCGATATCCCACACGAATATGAAAAACTTTTATTGTTTTATATAGCCAACTTAAATAATATATGTATGCCAAAAATGTAAAGTATTAATATATACGAATGTAATGTTCTACAAATTTAGTATTTCCATAAAATTCTTCTAAATTCCTTCTATATAATATTTACATATCAATAAAGAACATTATATACTTAGAAAAGTTTTCAAAAACAAATGTAAACCACGAACTCTATACCAAGGAGTATGGATAGATGACCTCTTTGAAGCGTATCAAATCTAAAAATATTTTTTTTAAAAAAATAAGTGAGTAATACATTCAGTGAGTAGATAGATAATAGTGAACAAAAATTTCAATATAGGAGTAAGAGTATTATATATATATATATATATATATATAATATAACAATTTATGAACTTTCAGTTATTTATTTATGTTCAAATAAGTTATCAAAAAATATTTTCATAAAACATTTATGGATTATCTAGAAAATTTGGGCTCACCCAGAAAATTTTTCCCCGAGACATCTCCTAGTATGCCTTTGGTGAATATCTTGGGATCTGCTAATAAGTCATTTCATATAATTATGTAAGTCAAATCATTAAATCCATTCATTAATGTTAGCCTGAATAGAAAGTGTAGTATCAAAAACTTATTATATCTGGCATCCACTTTTTTTATCTTATCACAAGTGATAAGAAAAAAATAATTACTCTCATACTCTATCTCTGGTAATGGAGGAAAGCATATATGTTAATGTATTATATATAAATATTTGTACAAAGTTGCATTCACAATCTAACACTTACACTAAAATTAATCATAAAAATTATAAACATATCTTCATATTATACTCATCAAATCATGAGATCATAAATTAATTTTCACAGTATACTCATCAAAACGCACATTCATAAATAATTTACTTAATTCTCAACCACCATTTTATACAAATCCATTCTTGCTCCATTATTTTAAAACCATACTCATAAAATAATATATAAATCTAATTTCACAACCACCATTTCATATAAATCCACTCTTACTCCCATCATTTTAAAACCATACTCATAAAATAATTCATAAATCTAATTTCATAAAATAATCAAACATTTAAGTTTATTTTATAAAAAAAAAATTAAAAGCACATCAATATTTATAAAATATTTAATTCATATATCAAAAAATATTTAAAAATAATCCATCTACTCATACTTTATGGAATGGTCAGCACTTTCAAATCAAGTTTTTTCATTGTGTAGGATTTCTTGTTGTTGTATCTCTATCTAGTTAAAATTTTATTCACACGTAAGATATTAATATACTATATTTATTTCTAAATATGTGATCTTGATGTAATGCATCTACTACTAGTTGACATTCATTTATTACTAGTTGACATTTATCGAGGTATCTAATTAAAATCTTATTTAACATACTAAAATTATGTCATATTCATATCATAATATGTTTAGCATTATTATGCTAATTCATAAAACATATCTCACTGAAATTCATACTATTTTATAAAACTGATAGGCATCAATTTTTACCTAAATAAATTACTTCATACTCATCGTCATATCAATTTCAACATATAATATTCAACATAAGGAAAACATTATTATTAAATATACCAAATTAAACCCATAAATCAATATTTCCTATATTGAAATCCTTTTCTGATTTTTCTTCAAAATTTTTGTTAGAATATATTCTAGAAGCCATTCATATTATCAGCTTCAAGAATATTTTATCTTATATATACATTATATATAAATGAAAGAAAGAGTTCTTTATTCACAAATATAGGTTATTTATTTAGTCATGCATATAGATAAAATATATTTATAAATTATCTTAATAATTTATTTAATTATTAAATAAAATTATTAAGGTCGTTCCCTATGGAGGTGATATCGAATGGGTAACGATATCACATAATAAATATACTAAATATTTTCGGTGAGTATTATGAGATGATATTAATATAGATAATGTGATAATCATGATATTAAAACATTAGTATAAATTAAATAGTTAAAAAATTATTTTTTCAAATATGACCACACAAATGATAAATCAGTTAGTATTACATATAGTCAATGATTTATCGTATAATTGTACTAGTATGCCGATGTTATCCTTTGATTTAAGATATCATAGTCAAATCTAGTGTAAATGCATGTAGTTCATATAGTGTATAAATACGAGACTAGTCACGTCTTATTTGATAAAAATCAGTTTGGTTACATGTTGTTTACATTTAGAATGGATGATTGTCAAGATGGGATCCATTGGCTCGACATATAATATCGAAGTTTTTGCTAACTTAATTTAGATTTGAGTTTTTTTAAAGAGCATTAATAAATGATTGAAAAAATAAATCTCTAATCAAAGTAATTAAATATCACACGAAAAAGTTTGTGATGACAAGTTCAATGCATATTGATTAATGGTTCATACTAATTGTATAGAGTTTTAACACGCCATGGATTCTTACTCGATTAGAATTAAACCACGAAAAGATTTTACCCATATAGTATATACAATTGAGATGAGGTTTGATGAAATTTGAGTTTATTATAGTTTAGGGATTAGGGTATATTACTAAATGTTAATCATAATACTTGAACTTTCAAATAGTTCGAAACTCAAAAAGTTCAAAATGTATTCACAATTATTTCACATTGAACCTATATAGTTATAATAATAATTAAAGGCAGTGAGAAATATTTGGGAGAGGAAATATTATTGGTAGCAAGGTTAACACCTTTGAGATAATATTTAGGTCAAAATAAATATATGTAAATATCATATATATTTACAAATTCTTTAAATTGTTTAAATTTTTTTTTTAAGTTTGTATTAAAATGTAATTTGATATAAATTACATGATCAAATTGATAATATTGATTATCTAAGGACTTATATGCAATTGTGTTATTATTGAATAATTAAACTTAAACCTATAAAAATATACATAATTGTATTTGATTCAAAGTTAATCAAATATCTTGCATTTAAGTACATAGATTTAAATGTGTAAACTAAAATTCATAAGATGATTACTATTATATCCATGATATATATTCACTTTTTAATTAAAGGTGAGGACAAATACGAAAAGTATGAATATATTTTAAGTATATATATGAGCAACTTTACTAATTTTGTTTGATTTTGAAAATAAAAAACATAACTCTCCCAAAGGTGTTCAGCCAAGTTTCTTTCATGTTTATGGTGGTGTTGATTGTAGATTTTTTGCACAATTAAAGAAATTCTCATCATCTCTCATTATGTAAGTATAAAAAAACTCATCCATGTTGATATTTTATGCATATATATATATATATATATATAATATGTATGGTTAATATTCTATGTGTTTGTAGAAATGTTGAATGAAATCCAAATTATGGTTAATGCATGTTATATGATATTTCAATCCTTTAATTTTTAATCATTTTGGCATTCTAACAATATTTCACTTGCATCACCCTTTATCCTTCCATTTTATTTACCACATTACATGAATAGATTTTTCAATAAAAATAAATATATAATTATATATACATATCTTTAACATAACTTAATTACCAATATAATCATCAATTCATAATTCTTCCACTATATAGGAAACAATACACAAAAACACACACACACACACACACACACACCCTAAATTTGACTACCAAGATTTTCTTAACTCAACATTTATTCATATTTCCTACATATATATATATATATATATATATTACTAAATTTATTCATTTCTACAACCAAATATAAATTTATATCTATTAAACATCAAAATATATTTATATAAACACCTTATCAAATCACTCTTTAACATATATTCACATAAAGATTAAATTCATCATGAAATCAAACTAAAAGCACATGTCTACATATACTAAAATTTTGGTTTCCTAAGATTTCAAAATCAACAATTTATAGCATACTTTCTATTAATTTCTAATATAATTCTAAGTTTAAAATGGAGTTCAAGAACTTTACCAAGATTTCTCTAAATACAAATATGCCTCTTTAAAATTTTCTCCTCAAATTTCTCTTAATTGGACCTTAATTTCTTCTTAATTGAACCTTAGGCAAAAAATCAAGAAAATTCTTTGTGTAAGATTATTTTTCTTGAATTTTCTAAGTTAAGAAATTTTCTTACAACTTGTGGGAAGAAAAAATTTTTGGTTAAGCACAAGGGAGGGTGGCGGCCAAGTGAAAAAAAAATATGAAGAAATGGTGGCTTAATTAGTTTGGCGAAATTGAAAATGGTGGAAAAATGGAGAAGTTGGCAGAATTATGTAGAATTTGGGCTAAAACATTATTTAGTAAATTGGGCTAAGATTTTATTTAACCTATCTAAATATTATCTTTATTCAAAAAAATAAAATTTTAAAAATAACTATTAACAAAATTTGTATTTTTATTTTTTCCCTTAATGACTAATTAAATTATAAATTTATAAAATATCCTTATAAAATTATATTATTACAATTCTAAGGTTTTAACACTTATATTACATAAAATATAACCTAAATTTATGAAATTTAATATTTATATATATATAAAAATATATTATTTGTCTTTTGCTTTGATTCCATGTCAACTAAATATGCATATACTTAATGTAATATTTTTTTATATATAAAATATCATAACGTGTTATAAATATATATGTAATGCTTCTAAAAAAGTTTTAAGAATTAAATATGAATTCTACATTAAACACATATTGTATAAGCGATAACATAAAAGTATAACTATAGCGAGAGAGTTCTTAAAGAAGTTTCAAAATCTTTAGTTTACAAAGCTATCGTCTTATCCAATATTGCTACAAACATGATGATTGGAATTCACACTTTTTATACTTTAGATTGGAGAGGATTATATTTTTGGTGAATAGATTGTATCATACAATAATCATTTATGGAATATGTTTTATAAATTAATATTTTTTCTTAATTGGAGGTCAAATGCTACTCAATCTATAGAAATGGTTTTCTTAATTAAAAAGTTAATTAAGGATAAATTAATTATTGATTTATCTAGGCATATGAAATTTATAGTTATCTCTATTGTCAACATAACAGTGAACCTAATAGATCACAAACTAAAAAGTATTTAAGAATTAAGGACATAATTGTTAAGGTCATAATTATATTAAAATATTTATATTTAATTATAATTAATTAATTATAAGTTTCTTAATTTGGTTAGGTTAATATTATTTAATTAATTAAGATTAATTAAATAGTATTTCATTTAAAAAGGTTACTAATAAGATTAGAAATCGATTAAGCTAGCGAAGTTTCTACTTATTTTAGGATTTGAAAGGTCAAATATAAAGCAAATGTAAATGCCCCTTGGCCTAAAAATCGTGAACTGTAGAGAACAAATTAAGTGAAAGTTTTTTTCAAAGAGTTGAGAAAAAAATTCTTGGCCAAAATTCTAAACAATACAAATTTTTTTTATTTTTTTTTAAAAATTAAAATTCAAAAAAATATATTTTACATAATTAAAATTTACAAAAATCTTAAAACACTAATTCTCAACCTTGTGTAGATTAGAGTTGGCAAAAATTTCTACAAGAACCATCCTACACAGAGTTGGAATCAGAACAATTTCATCCCCAAATTTGATAACAAGGCAGGGATGAGGATTAGGACAATCCTCAATCCTCGCCTCGCTTTTCCCTTTTTATATTATGAATGTATTTAAAATTAAAACTAAAACTTATAAATGTGCGCATGCGTGCGCGCATATGTTAAATGAAATGATCAATTATAAATAATGAGTAAAATTTTTAGTATATTAATATAAGATTAATAAAAAGAAACTTTCAAGATTTTATTTTCTTGTCTACTAAATAAAATATTTTTTTCTACAAAATAATAAAACATTTGATATTTGTTCTACAAAAATTAATACAAAATTTAATAAATTTCTAAAGATTTTATTTAATTTAATTTGTCTTCATTTTTATTAAGAATTGATATTATAACTTATCTATATGTTAATTTATTAATGTTTATATATAAATTATAATTTATTTATACACATCAATTTATTATTTTTATTTGATTTTATTTATATTTTATATATTTTTTATTATTTAATATAATTAACAAGGATGGGCCAAGGACAATGATCCCTATTTCAAAATGGGGATGGATCGGAGCAGGGATTGGAAAAATCATTTCCGGCCCATCTTCAATTTGTTGCAATCCCTAATATAGATTATCATTATATATTATACACTTAAGTTGGTTATTCAAATAAAAAAAAAAAAATTGCTAATCTCCATATTTAAGCCATAACTTTCGATTTTGACATCAAATTAATGTGATTTAAAAGGATATGGAGATAAGACTTAATGATGTGCAAATTTGTTTGCACGAATAAGTCTAGATTTGAGCATCTTCATAATCAAAATTTCACTGAAAATTAATAAATTTAAAAAAAAATTCGAAAAAGACTTTAAGATTTATCAAGAAGGATTTAAAAAATTGAGATCTATTAAAAATTTAAGATCTTATTAGTATAAGGTATGTCATACTAATATTTTGATATTATTAACTAATTTTTATCATAAATCATACATTATAAAAAAAATTCTATAACAAAAATTAAGAACCATTCTAATTTTTCTCAAGAAATCAATAATTATTTTAATTTTCCGCTACGTGTATGTTCTTAATTTCTCAAAAAATAGTTTAGATAGTATTTTGAGATCCCAAATAATGAAGCAAACAAGATCAATACTTTCAATATAGTTGTTGATTTCACTGCTTCTCTTGTTTCTTTAAAAGCAATCATATTTTAAGTGCCTTCTTGTTTTTTTGACATTTGAATTTTGTTTGGAAAGATTATTTACAATTTTTGCCACATCGAAAAGGCTTCCCTTCCTATTTATGGAAAGAAATTGTAATGGTCTGGTTTTTCACTACCCAAATATGATGATTTGTTTTAATAAAAATCATGTAGGACATGGCTTGTTAGCAAAATTTTATTGGAATGGAAATTAATATTTATTTGGAATTTCATAGTCAGGAATTGAAAGTGTATCGCCTTTTTCAATTAGCCAATCAGGTTACGATATATCGACTTAAGGAGCTGGTGCCACAAATTTACACGTCATTCTTAGATGGCAATGTTATTGTGGAGCCACAAATTTGGGTTGCATAGACAGCAATTTCAGTATTCCTTTTACGCTGTTAATGGTTCTACTAGGCAGATCATGTAAAGTATAATCCAACATTGCCTTTGGTCCTTAAACTGAAACATGGTCATCTCTACTAACGATCCACAACACACAAATGCCCCTGTCAATGGGGGCTTTTTGGTCAATTTAATTTATAATTTAAAATACATTCTTCTCGAATATAAAAAAAATTCAAGGCTCTATTATCATCCATCTATTATTTTTAACATGTTTCTCAAACTACCCATTTGACGCATTCTTTTCATAAAGGAAAAAAAAATGATTTGATGTTAAGGGGGTTAATTGTAATGATAAATAACATTTCTAGTTTCGATATAAATACCTAAAGATTTTTACGATTAATAGTTGTATAATATGAAATAGCTTCTTTATGAACCCTTCTTTTTTTGGTTGGGTTTGAATAGAAAACTCTTTGATAGGTAAACTCATTAAAGTACATTATTAATAATAGGTTAAAAATAGTGAAATGGTTATCAATGATCGAATCCAAACAACAAATGTTATTTAACGCATTTTATGCATGTTGACCTATTAACAAGCTGCCTGGATAAAATTATACCCTTTTTCATATTGTGTGAATGAGTTTGTGCAGTGTTAATAGGACGACTGAACCTTTTTTCCAAGCCTTAATAAATCGAGTCTCTTTAACATTATTCTTAAAGAGTAATTTGTTTAATTTGTGTTTGTTCATGAGAATTCATTTAACATTCTTAGTGAATAATTTATTTAATTTATATTTCTGCATGAGAATTCATTTAAGTAAGAATGAGATGAGTACGTGATAACCAAAAAAACAAGAATTAATTATAATTGTTACTCAATTATTTAAAAAAAAAAATTTTAAATAATTTTATTTTTTTAAAAAATTTATCAAAATAATATAATCCTAATTTATTCTTATCAAAATAATTAACCTTATAAAATTCGATCGATATTATTCTTATAATCATCAAAATAAAATTATTTTTTCTTCTGTCATTTTTAGTTTTTTCATATTTTTAATTTAAAATTTAAATTTATTTTTTTAATTTTTTACTATCATAAATAAAAA
>CP135553.1:6390320-6455571 GCA_032402905.1 Khaya senegalensis | reverse complement strand
TTAGTATGCACCAACTCAACTCCATTCTCTTCCACTGAATCATCTTCCATGTGCAATTTCTTCACATGCTATGTTTCATACATATGGCAATTTCTTGTTGATCTTGTAATATTGTAAACATGGCCTTATTGCAATCAGAACTCACCACTGCTTTAAAAAGAATATTGAAACGGGAAAGTTCACTTTCAACCCTCAACTTTACTTATATTTAAATTTTAAGCTAATATTTATATTTAATTAAAATTTTAATTTCAAACTTATGCAGTCTGAAATGTATTTTAATTTTATTAAATATAATAACATTACTTCATCCTTGCAACTAATGTCATAATATAAACTAACCCACGCCACAAAGGACACAATGACTCAAGTGACTCACTTCCTTGGAAAATACATAGCTTGGAGACTAAATGTTCCAAAGATTGGAATTGGTTCACATACTTCATTCATCCAAAACAAAAATGAAAGCTTTTGAAAATTAATAGCATTCGATATTTGCTTCGGCTCTGAGTGCTTGCACCCTATTAAGCCCATACTCGCCAACCTAAATTTGCCTTTTTCCCATAACCAATTGAAACTTGTATTTCCAACTGGGAAATTTCATTTTGTCATAAAAAAACAACATATTGTTGCCCTTTCTACTTTGACATTATAGAGGCATTTCAGGTCTAGTCAAATTGATTCAACAAGAGAGATCTTGCAGTGATTTCCATGAAAAAAAAATAAGATTTATCTACTAAATAAATAAATAATCAATAATTACAAATTTCATATGTTACTAAATCACTAAAATCTCTTTTTCATAAATACTATTTCTCTATTAATATTCATAGATAATGCCAAGGCCCTCCTAGACTCAACACACACCGACACCCTTTAACCGAACGCAAAATTCTTGTTTGTAACCCTGCCAATACCAAGGACTTACTCAAAAGCCCGAGCAGATTTTGTAAACAACGGTTACAATTCTTGTGATTCTAAGTTCTCTTACAAACTGCCAGATTCGATATTTGAAATCGTACACCTAGAGAACGTCGCACACACAAAGTAACCAATTAAGCAAGGTCGGCATACTTTTTCCATTAGTAATTTTTTGTAAAATAAAAATAAAACATTTTTACATGATATTACCAAAATTTATGCACATTACAACAAAAAAATAAGAAAAAAACATTTCTTCTTTATAACCAAAATAAAATTAAAAAGTAAAAACGATACTGTAAACAAGTATCGTTTATGTTATCAGAAAATAAAAGCTAAAATTAGGCCTCTTAAACGATAAGAAACGGGCCCATTCTTACTTGCGTATACCTTACTGTTTTCAGTTTCTTATCCTAAAAACAAATCAATCAACAACGATACCAACCAAAAACACTTGACAACCGTATTAACTCAGAAAGACTTTTCTTTCACTTGAAACCATAAAATTTGTCAACATCAACCAAGGTAGAATGCTCTTTACAGTTCAGAACTTCAAAATAATTGTAAATCATATAACTTACATGCATGGAATTTATAAATAATTATATAAAGAAAATATGAGCCTGCGAGGGTTAAACAAATTAATACAATGCATCCCTGGAGAGAGACAACATTAGAGGAAAGACAGGCCAGCCAACCCCTAGACAAACAAAAATACTTTTCCTTGTATAGCTCCCCCCTAACATGTGGGTAGCCCAAAGCTCTAGCAACAAATATCAGTAACATGATGATATAGTTCCTAATAGAATCTAATGTTTCTCAACATTGACATACATCCAAAACACAAGCTTCCTGAGCTATATTGACTACCAGATAGACAAAAGAATGTAGCGTATATTCAAATGAACCACCCAAATATATTTAAGACTTCCTCAAAAAGAATTAAAGCACTTGCCACAGGTACATCCAAGTAAAATTCCCCACTTTTACATGCATATAAACAGCATATCGCCTTAGCTGGATGCAACTGGTTTTGATATGGCCTGCTTTATGGCCTCAGAATATGTCCTGTGCTGATAGGTAAGGGTCGATTCTAGCAAGTCCCAAAGTGATGTCTTAGGGTTCCAACCTGGCATACACACAGATAAAAAATATATATATACCTAGTCAGAATTACAACAGTAAAGAGCGGTAGAAACAAAGGTTTTACAGCATGGAAGGAAGCAAGCATTCAGTACCCAGTTGTCTATTTATTATGGTCATGTCAGGAATTCTCTTGTCACTATCATCATATCCCTCCCCATAAAATTCTTTAGAGCTGACATCAATTGTTGGCACCTCCAGAGAAGGTTCTCCACTCACCTTTGAGTAGATCTGTCAATTACAAAAAACACCTACTGTGAATCCTAAGAATGTGCAAGACAAGACAACTATGAGATTGAGAGCTGGAAAAATAACATATGAATGTACGTAAAATAGATAAAACCCTTTACCTCTGTCATCATCTCCGCAAGCTGTCGAACTGTAACCTCATTGTGGGGGTTGCCCACATTGAAAATCTGACCATTGGCCCTTGCTGGATTTTCCTGCGTTATGAGTTCAAAGTACTTAGCAACTTGTTTCACATGCCATAAATGGAAAAGCAAACAAAAGAAAAGAGAGTTACGACATACAATCATCAACAGAACAGCTTCAATGGCATCCTTTATATAGATGAAAGTCCTCTGAGATAGGCCACCATCAACAAGCTTGAGTGGCTGGTGGCGTAAAAGACACTGAGACAGGAAACAGAAACAATAACATTGTTTTAGCTAACCGCAAAAATATTGGGCATATTTATGTCTGCTTCGTAGCAAGAGCATACATTACTAAAACATGCTAGAACCCGCGGAACACCCTCACTTGGACCATCAATGCCAGGAATGAAGTCCATCCTAGGTCCAATCCAGTTAAAAGGCCTCACAATGGTGAATTCGAGACTATTCTCTGCACCCTCAGCTGCAATTAATAGGAAAACAAGTCAATGTACTATGTCAACATATT
The DNA here is from genome assembly GCA_032402905.1 of Khaya senegalensis. Lineage (NCBI taxonomy): Eukaryota > Viridiplantae > Streptophyta > Magnoliopsida > Sapindales > Meliaceae > Khaya > Khaya senegalensis. Next base: position 6,452,607 of record CP135553.1, on the reverse strand, counting down.
GCCAAAAGGAAGGAAAGAAAAGAAAAATGAATGAATTGACATAAGTCCCACCATAAATGAGCCTCTCAATCAATTGCTTTGCACATGCATATGACCACCTCTGCTTCTCAATGGAGCCAAAAATGCAGGGGGAGGCATCTTCTTTAAGAACATAGTAAGATGGATCCTGTCATCAAAATTGCACAAGAGTAGATTAAATGCATAGCATTAATTTCAAAGTTTTTATCTGGTCCCACACTAAAAGATAACTTATCAGCGATGATATGTAAAGCAAGAGACAAACTACATTGTTTGAAAAGGAAAAGGCAAATAAATATAGATGAGAGAGCATAAAACCTTATTGGCATTTTATAAAAAAGATAAAAAGAATTTCACCAATAAAGCAATGTGAGAATTTGTTAATCTAAATTTTATTAATGTAGTATCTGCAAAGGCAAATAAATAAATAGACCATAAATGAAGAGAGACATGCTGCTGCTAAAATTATGAAACTTAAACGGCAATAAATTGTGGATGCATAATAAGATATCCAACAACAAATGCCCTAAATCATAAACAAAAGAAATGTAATATAAAAAATGCATATTGTCTTAGCTGCCTCTCATCATTCTCCTATTTTTCCACAATTCTCTATAAATGCTGAATGGTTGCTAGCTGAATGGTCAGTTTATAATCAAAGCATCAATCAAGCCTAATGTCCAAAAACAGAATATACACAGTTACAAATTATGAACCTCTCTTCTGTCAGAAACTTAAATCATGAACAGATGGCTCACCTAAACTTGGTTAATGCCTGAAATAGAGTACATCAATGCTTAATCCATGTTACCTTTCCATCTGTTACCAATTTAGCTCTATAGTACATACCAACAGTGATGCTTTATTCAAATGATACAACTATGTGGTTCACAAGTGACATGGAAATTGACAATTCTAGGATTAAGAATTCCAAGTATGTAAAATCCATGAACTTGTGAGAGCATCAAATATGGGAGAGAGCCAGAGAGGCGAAATTAATAGTCTTTCTCAGCTATACAAAGCAAAACTAGTAGTCTTTCTCAGCTATACAAAGCATACTTCCCACACACACATCTATTGAAGTACTACTTAAAAGCAATGTAGAGTAAAGTAGGTTAAATGCAGTGAAGATAACAGAGACCTTGATACACATTGAGGTAAAACATTCACCTTCATACACATTAAGGTGAAACATTCTTTCTTGCATAATATTCATATATAGTGCAAGCCACAGGAGAAATCTAAATTAGAAACCAAACATTCATATGGAGATAACACAAAAGAAGTTGGTCAAGCCACTGTGCATTAGTTTATTTTCATTTGTAATGGAAATAAACTGAAAACTAAATGTTACCTGACGGAGAGGACTATCTTTAGGAAGAAAGCTACCAATGGTCTTCCCATATACTTCACAAGTTGAAAAGTGAATCAGACGCTTGTTGTTCTCCGAGCAGTATTTGACCTTTGAGTCAAATAAATCCACACCAAACAAATCAACGTCAACAAGAAAATAACAAACTCACTAAACAAGAAAATAAAAATCCAACTACATTTCAAGTAACAAAAATAACTGAAAACGCATGCATACGTACCACAGGAAGCGCGTCGATAAAGTTGCTGTAGATCGTGTCTAATGGACGCGTGTTGTAATCCGCAGGAGTACAGATCGCCGCTAGATTTATCGTCTACACAAACAAACAATTAACCCGAATTCACCACCATGTACCAACGACCCCACCGCATTTTGAATAAATCCCAGACATTAAAAAACAAGAATTGCAAGAAACATAAATGACGTATAAATTTTTTTTCGTTATTAAAGAAATAGTGAAAATTACCAGATCTGCCATCTTGATGAGGCCTTCGAGGCGAGAATCATGCTTGATGTTGAGTCGGTGGAACTGGATCCGGTCTGCCCAAGTAAGTGACTCCGGTTCAAGCAAGTGCTTGATCTTGTCATTGTACACGTCAAGAGCAAGAATCTTGTGCGGCGTCTCGCAGAGAATTTTCTCACAGAGGTGAGAGCCGATGAATCCGCCAGCGCCGATCATGCATATCGTCATTGGCTTTATCGGCCTCCCGTCCAGATCCAATCTCACACCTGCAGCCGACATTCCCGTCTAGGAACACGTAAGTGACTGAAACTTGCTTCTTTTTGGGAGAGAAATGACGTATGGCGCTTGTGGTGACTAACGTGCGCCGGCAGTGTGGATGTAGACAATACAGAGAGACGGAGACGGAGAGGTTTTGTATTGAGGGGAAAGGGAAGGGGGTGGTATTTATTTAGAGAGCGAGGGTGAAAATGAAAAATAAAAATTAAGAGAGGCAAATTACTTGACCTGCCACTATGGGTCTATTATTCACGACGAGTGGAGCGTACTCCCTGATTTAGTGGTTTTATTTGTACTCGCTTCTGGAAAATGACACGTGCAATCATGTTGTAGATCTGGAGTCGGGATTTCGTTTTGTTTTTCAAGACAAGAATATTAGATGGGATCTGGTGTGTAACGCAAGACAGATAAATAAAATTTAATTGAAGATACAAATATATGGCAAAAAAAAAACTGATGTCATGTAAACGCGGTGATTCTCCAGTTGAATTTATAGAAAAATAACAACTAACATCAATTGTCTCGTTTTAGTATTTATATCTGTCTGCATTAAGTAGCATGATGTTTATGTTTATGAGAGATTTTGTCTCAAAATTGCATGTTTGCACGGAAACTTTACTATCTTTAGTTATAGTGGGTGGAATAATTCATGTTTGTCATTTCTATCTGTGGCATTCTTTCTATGTTAAAATATTTTACCGCCTCGTTTGGGGAAGCAGCCTGCCTGCCTTCCTTCACATGGTTACTAAAAACTATTAGTTCCCAAAATTATCCATCTCACTGAAAAAAATAGATAAAGTTAATATTAAAAATTAATTCCAAAACTTTTATTTAAGATAATAATGCTACTATTATTTTATAAATAATGAAAAAATTATAAATAAACGTTCACCGAATGAATATCACACAATACATTTTTGCCACAAAAGTAAAAAGAATATTGTTGAATCAACGGTGTAACTACAAAGGTTGATACACACACTAGACATGCTGCATAAATATGCGGCATAAATTTCGAGGCGTCTTAAGTGAAGAGAGATATAGAGAGAGATAGACATTTCTATTGAAATGGCTAAAACACCCTTATAATCTTGTTATAACGTATAGGAGAGAGAAGTTTCCATAGATAGCAAGCGGGAAGTAAGTCCGATTAATTATTTAATTGAATCAAAAAAAAAAAAGTGAAAAGAAAGTGGTGACTGACGTTCCTCGAAACGAAATCGTGTCATGTGGGTGGCTTGTTACCAATGAGCTGTCTACCTTTGATGCCACCTGGGTTTTACTGTTTGTGAAAATGAAACCAGAAGATTTTTGATCCCACGCGCTTTTCTATCCACGCTCCGAATCCTACGATCCCTTCCTTGTTTGCGAGTTTTGTCTATTAAATTACAAAATTAGCCCTTTGTCAAAGACCAGTCCAATTTTAAATCGTGGTTGCATTCAAAAGTATATATTTTTTCTTTATCACCCTAGTTTAATATTAAATTGTGTTTGCATTCAACTCCCTCTCCCTGCGTAAAGAGGATTCAGAGTTTAATTATGACACATGTACGGAGAATATATATCTAACAACTTAAAAAGAGCGTTAATAATTATTTAAAATAAAAAATAAAAATTTAAAATATTAAAAATTTAATTTTATTTAAAATTTTTATAAAAAAATTTTTAATTTGTAAATGTTAATTTTTTTTTAAAATGTAATATAATTAGACCCAAATCAAGTATTTTAATTCCATTCAACGTACAAAACATAGGTTAAAAAGATTTTCATTCAAAATTAATTTAGTAAAAATTAAAGAAATTTCATTCAAAATTAATTTAGTAAAAATCAATCTTTTATCTGTTTATTTCCACAATAAAACATATTATTAAAATATAATAGGAGAAAAAGTTAATTATTTCACTTTTATTATAGATCAAATTAACTAAATTATTATTTTAGAAACCAAAAAAAAAATAGAACAAAAATAATTTAAAAAAATATAATTACAATTAAGCTATTGTAAATTTTTAATTGTGTAAGCCAATAACAGTTTTTCAGTGTTTGCAATGTTGGGTAAAATCTCTAAAATTATTAATTTTATTAAAAATTAGAAAATAAAATAAATTTATTATCTAAATAGACTTACAATTGCATTAGGAATACAAAACTCTTTTACCTAAGATGATATAACTATTCATAATACAAATTTTAGACAATATGATAATGTTACAACACCGACAAATTGATTCAAAAGTAATTTTTATATATAAATAAATAAATAATTGTATTTTTTGTGTGGTCCACCACAAACTTACAGAAGTGTTGAAGCTGTACAAGAAGAAGTCAAGGCTGTCATTTCTGACGTGGTTTTTATATGGTATGAACCAAATCGGCCTTTACAATATAATAAAATAAAAATAGTCAAACGCACTTTTAATTTTTTTTAAATTTATATCCATTAAACTTAATTGTACATATATGTGAATGAAATGCATTTCCAACATATTAAAATAAAAATCATTAATTTAATAATTCATACACAAAATTTTAACAACAAAATATTAATAAAGAAATAAAAAAGGAATTACGCAATTACAATATCGAGTAGAGGAAGGAGAGTAAGACCTTGTCTTTAACAGTATAGTTGAACTTGGAAGATAATTAAAAATAAAATAAGAAATAAAGAAAAGAAAAAAAAAAAAAAAAACACAATCGACGGAGAAAAGCAAGAACATGACAATTATTTTCATGTGCAACACAAACACAAAGGCAGGCATGCATGCATGCATGATTCATATTCGTTTATTATTTCATGTGTAGTGCCGTGTCGTCTCCATCTCTCATCTAAGCCACCGACAGCAAGTAAAGTGCACGTGATTTGTATTCAGACGCATTCGAGCGCGTGGGCGTAGGGGGGTGGGGAGGAAACGAATATTAAAATTGGGTGGACAAAGCTGGCACTGGACGGAGTAATAGCTGGATTTGGGTAGAGAAAAGAACAGTAGTAGACATGGTGGTGCTGCAAGATAGATGACTAGCAACTGGCATCATATGCTTGCTTGGCTCACACCGCCGTTTTTGGTGGCTGTTGACCGTTGACTAACTACTAAAATTTAAAAATAACGATTGTTCATCCAGGATTTAGAGCATATTCATTCAGGCTTTGCTAGCCCAACCCCCAACCTAAACAAGAATTTTTATATAAAATTATCTCATCAACATTTTAAATTAATGATGTACATTTTGGATGGCGTTAGGGCAGTTTGTATGGTGTGATATGTCCTGACCCTACCCCCTAATTATTCTAGTACGGTTGGAGCTCTTGCTGTGTGCCAAGTCCTTGCAGGCCTGTGATTATTAAGTCGCAAGCTTAGGCCGATAAGGTCCATAAGCCCTTTGAACAAGCACTCCCTCTACCCACCCCACCCCCCCCCAAATATTTGAAATTTAATTTTAATAAAGTTGATTTAATATATTGTCATACTTGTATATTTATAAGTTTATTCATTTGGCATAATCTTGTAATAAGTAAACTTGTAAAATACTGAAAATTAATTATTGTTATTACTAAATATGAATAGTGTTTTGCTATATATACAAAGTAAGTGTTTAATTTTTATTAAAATACTGAGATTAATTAATATTTATTAAATATTAATTATATTATTGTCATATGTTATGTGTTTTCATAAGAATAAAAGTAAAAGTGTGCAAATCAAGTTTTAGTTTCGATTTCATTTAAAATTGAATCATACCTTAAATAAATTTGATTTTTAAATTTTAAAACTAAAACTCACTTTATTTAACAGAGTATCCTATTTTTTTATTCTATTTTAATTTAAAAATATTTTATTTATCAATTATCTCATTTTTAAATTTTTTTTTAGCAAATGATATAGAGTAAAGTTTTTAAAAATTATTTAAGTATAATAATATAAGTATTCACTAAAATTAATAGTTTTATATTGTCTTAATACAAAAGTTATGAATTAAAATGGATCCCATGTTTACTTGGCAAATTTGACCAACATATCATTTGAATACACTATATAAATGAAATTTCATTATATCCACAAAAAAAAAATATGCTAAATGATATGTTGGTCACACATATGTAAACTATTCACAAGATATGCTAAATAGATGATGAACTAACCATTAGGGAAAATTAGAAATTCCATCTCACATGAACAATTATCTAATGTCACATGAATAGTTACCAAGAGAAGAAGTATGAATAAATATCCACAAATTTAAATAAATGGCCACAAATTTAACTCCATAAAAAACTTTCTTAAAAAATAAAATTATTTTTATCAAATTACAAAAGCAATTAAATACATGAAAAGAGTTAAAAATTATTGTTTTCCTTTGCTTCCCCATTTGTATTTACTTTACCTTTTAAAAAAATTAAGTTAAATAAAGTTTTTTAAAAAAATTCTATATTCATGTATATGTAGCTCAATGGATTGAATTATTTAATTATGCACCTCAAGTACAAGGTCTTCCTCGTGCATATATAATTTTGAATTATCAAAACCGAATTGGTTCTTTGCTCATGTGGAGTTTCACAAATTAAAAGAAAAAAAATATGCTCTCTACTTCTATTCATTTCAGAACATGGTCTTTTATCTATATAAAAAGTAGGTGATTAAAATGTTAATAATAACAACATTTCAAATTTTTAGTGATGCTTACATCACATTACTAGATTTTAAAAGTGCTATTTGTTGGCAATAATAGAAAACAAGATTCTTAATAAATAAAGTAAAAATAAATCCAACAAATTTTATATCACTTGTATTAAAGATAACTAAGTAAAAATAATTTATTCTTTGTATTTATCAAAAAAATTTAAAGACATGTTCAAATTTTATAGTGAGAAATTGAAAAAACGAAAGGAATTTTTATGTTTATCAAAAGATTGAGTGAAATGTTAAAAAAAAAATAAGGAAGAAAATATTTGGAACAATGAGAGAAATAGCATTAGAAAATCAAATTGAGCAAATTTGAGCATAGAAGTCGAAATCTAAGTGTAGAAGTCAGGTCCATGTTTGTGAAGAACTAGGTTTTGCACTCGTAAAGAATTAGGTTCTGCACTTGTGTAGAAGTAAGTTCTGCGCTCATGTGGAAGTGGGCTCTATGCTCGTGCGAAAGTGGTTCTGCACTAGTGCGAAACTGGGTTCCACATCTGTGCAAAACCTAGTTAGAATTTGGGCATAAGAACCTATTTGTAAAGTTTTAAAAGTTTTAGGAAAACAAGACAATTTTATAAAACTAAGGGTAAATTTTATAATTTAGAAAGAATTACAAAATTATGCATTTTAATTTCATAAATATAATTTTAATACTTTTATTATTTTTATAGTATATATATTTTAGACTTACTAATAATATAATTATGATATAGTTAATAATTCTTACTACTAAACTTTTAGATGTCTTGGCATAATTAAAATTTTTTTGTTTATGTTTGAGATTAATCAATTTCTTGGTTAAATTATGCAGGGGTTTTATTTTATTAGCATTATTTTATTAAATTATATTTTAATTGGTTTCGTTAGAGTTTAAATAAAGTATAATTATGGTAATTAACATATTTAGTACATTAAATTCCTTGTGAAAATTATATTTTTATTACAACTTGACACCATACATTTGTAGATTTATTCATTAATCATTCATGTTATTTTATTATACATATTTTTATTAAGTTATTTGAGTGCGAACTAAGATTTTTGCGCTGTTGCCAAGGAACTTTAATTGTTCTAAAAAGTTAATATCATAGCCAAGTAATTAGTTTTACTTTAGATATTTTTTTTTAATCTTGTTTAACTTTATTTTATTATCTTTTTGTTTGATATTTGTTTCTTTTTACAAGTGCACAAGGAGAAGTCATAGTTTGGATTTAGTACCTTTTGACCTTGAGATTGAATGCATTTGTCGAGAGTTAAGATGACAAGTAAGGGCTCAAGCTTAAGAAAAAGATATGGCTGAAGTCAACTAACAATGAGCTCTTCGAGAATATTTCAAATTTGTAGTTCATGATAACTATTCAAAAGTTCAGTGACAAGCAATTGCAGCAAATAACTTCAAGTTGAAGCCAGCATTGATCAATATGGTGCAGTAGAACCAATACTCAAAGCTACCACATGAAGACCCTAACGTGAAGATGAATAGAGTTTCAGATGATGCCATTAGACTCAAATTATTTTCGTTCTCTTTAAGGGATAAAGCAAGAGGATGGTATCAGTCTTTGAAACTTAGGAGTGTGACAACATGGACAGAATTATTGTAGAAATTTATGACCAAATTCTTTCCACCATCAAAGACATCACAACTTAAAAGTGAGATAGCTCAATTTTGTTAATTGGATTTTGAACCATTATTTGAAGCATGGGAAAGGTTCAAAGATCTAAACAGAAAATGTCCACAATATGGTTACCAAGACTGATTCCAAATTTAACTTTTCTATAATAGTTTTAACGGACAAAAGTGTATAATAATGGATGTAGCAGTTAGAGGAACATTACTGTCAAAAATAGCCGATGAAGCATAATAGCTATTAAAAGAAATGGTTGCAAATAATTACCAGTAGCCAAATGAACAAATTAACCAAATAAGAATTGCTGGAGTACATGTGTTAGATTTAATAATGGTGTTAACAGCACAGGTTTTAGCCTTAACCAGTAAACTTGTAGCAATGACTACAGAAAGTTTAATGGTAAACAAGGAAACAACATCTATGGTGATTCATTATATGCAGGAGTGGAAGATGACTCAAAACAAGTGTAGTATGGGAACCATAAGAATTTCAACTTCTGAAACAACAATCTTCCAACATATTATCATCCAAGACTAAGAAACCATGAGAATATTTCATATGGAAACCCAAACAATGCATTGTATGACAGAAGAAATGAAAGTTGATGAGATTTGATGGAAGGTTGCAAGTGCAATAGTCTAAATTTGGTAACGGAAAAGTATGCCTTACAAGTTGAATGTCTTATGACTGAAATCTGTCAGTTAGAAAATCTTAACTTTTGTTTTAATCACTTGGTAAAAAAGAAATAAGAGCATAACGGATTAAAAGCTTAAAAAATGAAAAAAGAAAAAGAAAAAGAAAAAAGGAGTCATTGTTTTATTTGTTTGAGTATAATAAACTATTTCAATGTCTTGGAATACCTAGTAACTAGAGATATTGGCCTTAAAACGTCTATCTTTACGTAAAACAGTAGATTGAGATAAGAGTACTTGAAGTGGCTTAAAACTTTACAAGATTGAGTAACCATGTGTTGGCATTCCCAATGTTGAACATTCCCATTAAGAGGTTGAGTAGGATTAAGTAAAAATAAAGATAGCTTAAGAAACCATTAAATCTTATTTGTAACTCTAGAAAACATGGTTCTTACAAAGTTCAGTACGGTCAAAACTGATTGAAAGTAAGTTGTGGGGTATATTACCTTTTGAAGGGCATATTTTAATAAATTTAAAAAGGTTCTAATATGATGCATGAGTGATTGACTGAAAAATTGAATTGAATTTTGTTTTAGAATGTTAATACTTTGAGAACTATTTTGTATTACTAATTAATTATTTGGTATTGTGTAAATAATTTTGTGAATGATTTTTACATGTTTTCTTTTATGTGTCACTAAGCATTGATGGATTTCATGGGTATATCCTCTAAAAGCCCTCACGAGACTTCACTAGTCCGCTAGGGACATCCTAGGGTTTAAAAGATTTGTTGCATATGCTAGAGGCAACTATGGTACCTACAAAAATGAGTTAGGATTATTTTATAATTTTATCTTTATTTTTATTTTTAATTTGTTCGAGACTAACAAATACTAAGTTTGAAAGAATTTGTTAACTTGGTTTTAGCAAGTTATTTTGGTTAATATTTTGGTAGTTTCATAACAAATTGATGTTATTTTATGATATTTTTATTATTTTAGTTTGTAGATAAATAAAATAAGATAACTTCAAAAATGGTAAATTTTGAAGGCAAAAATCACAAAAAGTAGACTCTTATACAATTGTTGTAACAAGACAAATTTATCATTGTTAAGGGAGAAGAACTAAGGCTACTGCTACAATGAGAAAGATTTTGGCAGTTGCAATAAGGTAATGACAATTAAAAATGAAAAATTTTAACTCCTAGTCTAAAAGGAGAAATTTAAGTAAAAAAATAAAAAAATTTATTAAGAAAAGTTTTAGAAGGAAAAGAAAGTCCTAGTAAAGAAAGGAAAAGACGAATTTTGAAGCAAATTCAAGTGAAAACTTTGATTTAAATAAGGAAAGTAGAAGATTTTTCTTATTCTAGAAAGAAAAGAACTTAAAATCTAAAAGAAAAAAAGAAATAATTTAGAGGGAGGAGAGCAACTAAGCTCAGGAAGAGCACAAAGTAATGGGATGAATACAAGAAGAAGAGGGAGAAAAGACAATCAAGCATTAAAGATTTATTTTCTAAGTTTTTCTATTCCTTTTCTTGTGTTTATGTTTAAATATTTCTTTTTGTTGATGAACTCAATATCATAAATGGCTAGACTTTGTTGACTCAGGGGAATGACGAAACTTTTGTAAATTATGTGTTATTTATTTATGAAATATTAATAAAATTTTATATTTATTTTATTTATATGATTTATTTTTAATGTTTTTAATTTAACTGGTTATTGAATTGATTAATATATAGTGTAAAATATTGAGTGTTGTACGTAAGAAAATATAGAATACTAGATCACAAGTTACATAACTTAAAAAATAATTAGTTTAATTGCAATTATTGACTAGTTAACTTTAAAAGTTGAGTTTTAATGCGTGTATAGTCAATTTAATTAAATAAAAATAGTTATTAGAAAGACTATATGTAGTATTCTATGAAAATTCGGAAGGGAGATATATAATTATTTTAAAAATTTAGTTAATGAAATTATTAGAATGAAGTTGATAATTTAAAGTAAGAAATTCTAGTGAGCTAAAATGGATTCAAACACCCTAAATAATTTATTTGATTTGATTTTTTCTCATAAATTTTTTTTAGTATTTTAATTTATTATTAATTTTATTAAATTGTAATTTAATTTATTTTGTTAAAATTTAAATAAAGTATAATTATTTTAAATATAATAATTATTATATTTAACTTATGAAATTTTTTATGAGAATAATATTTTTATTATAATTTAATATCGTACGCTTAAAGATTTTATCATTAATATTATTTTATAATATTTATTTTTATTAAACAAGTCAGCTCGAACCAATTGGCTCCCTGCAAACTCTATTTTTGCTTGGATTGGTCTTGCATGACAGAAAAGTTCATGCGTGCCTCATTTTAATGACCCGACACAACTCACTTGTCAATTGACATGTTTATTGCTTCTTTTTTTTTAAAAAAAAAAGTTATCACACGACCCCCCTCCTATGCACAAACATAAGATAATTGAATCACTTCTTCAGCGTTAATATGAGGGAGAATTTATTCCTCACCTCATCCTTTGACAGCAAATATACCAAACTAATTGATTTACTTATTAGAAATGCTTTTAAAAGTTGTTATTTTATTTGAATAGTTTTTAAAATTATATTACAAATTAGATTTTACAAGTTTGATACAAAAAAAAAAAAAAAGTCGTTCTATGTTGTTAATCCATCCAAATTGTTAAACTATTATTAATAATACATCAATTGTTGAAAAATAAAATTATTAGTAAAAAAATCAAAATATGAATAAAAAAAACAACAAAAATAAACCACTACACATTATATCGTAATTAAATAAAACATAGATACATATTTTATGAAAATTAATAAAAAAATATCTTTTAATAGTATATTCGTTATATTTAACCGTTAAATAATTAATAAAATAATAAAATAATTAAAATAATCTTACACGATATTTTTATATGTTTTCCAGTGAGATTTTTAAAAATTACAAATAAATGTATATTTTATAAAAACTAGTAAAAAATATTTTTTAATAATTTTGATAGTTAATTAATTAATTAAGATGATAAAATGACTAAAATAATTTTATTTTTTATATTTGATAAATATAAAAAAAATATTATGATTTATAGCATCTAATATAAATGTATAAATTAGAAAAATATAAAATATAATAAAATTTAAANATAAGTGTATTTATTTAACTCACTTATCGTCAAATTTAAGAATTTTCAATTGCTTGAATTGTATATATAAAACTGTTGTTCTCTTACATTTGCTTTTAAAACATTTTTCATAGAACATGGGAGGTTTAATGCATAAAATATGAAGTGTTTTATGCAAAAACTTTATGAAAATGGTGGGAGATAAATAAGTTGTAAGAAGGTTTTTGCAATACATAAATGACCATCGTCGCTAGTTATAGCTATATGTGCTTTATATCTTTATTAAATTAAATAGTTTATATTTTTACATAAGCAAATAATTTATATTATTGTTCTATTAAAATTAATACCAAATTTATATATGTTTATTGAATTAAATGTTAAAATATAAAAATAATTTTTAATAATATTTTTTATTAATTTTTAAAATCTTATTAAAAGTATTATAAAAAATATCACTAATATATAAAATTATAATAATAAAAATATTATAAATGACTTTTCCTCTTTTCATCGTGTTTTTTGATATTGTGAAAAGTATAAAGATATTGTAAAAAGTATTGTGAAAAGTATTATAGAGGACTTTTCCTCTTTTCATGGTGTTTTTTTATGTTACTCTGGTAGCGTAATGATAAAGAAAAATTGTTGATCACCCTTCTCTGTTTTGGACTATTGTTTGTAACCTCCTATGCTTTCTTTGTTGTCGCAGGAGCCGCACTCGCAATAAAAAAGTAGGTGTCTCTCAATGAGAGCCATATTTATAATTCGTTTTAGACTCTGCCAAGTTACCTTTATCTCTTTGCAGTCCCATTTGGAATATTACCTTAGTCCATCACTGCAGACAGCTGCTAATGTGCTACAGTACGCATTCTACGTGATTGAGACTTTAGATTCGGAATGGACACCTTCAAATATAATAGCTTGGTTTACAATTATACTTGACATTGTTCATTGTTGTAATTTCTGTAGTAGCGGTGTGTTTGCTAATTAATTACTAAACAGAAATCAATTTGTATGCTGCGATAACAGGGTAAAACTTATTATCCACATGTATTGTTGGGTTCGCAAGAAGGAGGATTTGGATTCAGATGGAAGAGTTGAAGCAATTGGGTTACAATCTAGGGTATGATTTTAGAAATTGAGACAGACAATGGAGCGTTGCAAATATTGTTTCATTAAATCAAGAAGCCAAGCTGCTAAGATTGGCTGGTCTGGCTTCTGCATTTGCATCAACAAAACTGTCATACTATAATATTGTACCGACCCAAAGTATATCAGCATTTCATATTAAACTGACACTATATCAACCAAAAGTGAACGAGATTTGAAATCGTACACTCTTTAAATCAATTAATGATGAAGTTGTAGAATACCAATTAACAAGTTAACAAGGACTACGAAGAAAATCTAGCAGTTCAACCTTATTGGTGAAAATTGGCATCATTAACTCGGTACCTAATATATATAAATGGAGGATATTTTTTAATACTGACCCAATTATCTGACTGAATTGGGGAATGGTAGTATCATCAAGCATGCCAATCGGAAATAGTTTTAAGATTGCGTTAGTAGGAAAAGGAACATCAGTCTTGAGATCCACCAAATATCACAAGATTAAACCCAAATAACAAGAAAACGAGCACGAAAGTAATCAAGGACATTTATTTTTTCCTATTAACTTGTGAAGCGTGTCTAAATGCAAGAAATGTAGGGCGATTCCCAATTATAAAAGGGTACCAACTAACGAAATAAAAATAGGAGCCAGCAATTGACAGAGCATAGCGTAGTGCATTTATAAACAAAACGATATGACAGTGATAGGAGAACTGCGGCAATAGTAAATAAGGGGCTGGCACCAGACACAACAGAGAAATAAAAAGGGTCAGCAGCAATAGCACCTACTGAGGCTTGCTTGCATTGCAGCTTTATCATGATACATTGTGTGTCTAAATTCAAGTGCCATTTGATTTTGGCAAAACAACAGCTCAAAATTCAACTCATTCAGACACGTTACTGGAATTTAGTTGCAACCATTGCCCTTTTTGTTAAAAAAACATAATTTGATTAAGAGATATGGCAAAATGATAATGTTTGCACAATAACTTGTGCAAGTCTCAGACAAACACATCAAGGGTCAATATTCAATTATCTTTAGGTATTGCTTACCTTGTGTGTGTGTGTATTTGTTCTTGACGTGGAACATTGACGTTGTATTGTTGTTTGTTGAGGTTTCTAAATTTCGACAGTCTATGGTGGAATTTTCTGATTAAAATAAATAAATTAATAAAAAAAACACTATCAATTACAATTACAATTCATCCAAAAACAAATTTTGAATGTGGGTATAGCAATCGTACTTAAGATCCTTAAGATTGTATATTAAATATTTTTTTTAAGATTTACAATTCATCTAACCATATATTGTTATTATTATTTTTCGTGATGTTGACATGGTTAATATTCATAAGTTGGAGCCATACAAGCCCAAGACAAAAATCTATATAAGAACAAAATGAGGATGTTTGCAACAACAAAAGTTCAACCCACTTCAAAGCTTTTCCTTGAACTTTCATCTCTGAGAACCAACTTACGAAAACAAATATGGGCTTTCCAATTTCATTGCTAGCTTTATTTCTTCTTTTATCCCTGGAGCATTTTGTGGTTAATGGACAGCCTCTGGTTCCGGCATTGTTCATATTTGGGGACTCTGTTGTTGATGCCGGCAACAACAACCACATCTACACAATTGTAAAAGCAAATTTTCCACCTTATGGAAGAGACTTCATTAATCACGAACCAACCGGAAGGTTCTGCAATGGAAAACTAGCAGCAGACTTTACTGGTATTTTGAGCTAGAAGCCAGCCTTACTTATTTACATCCTTATCTAATTTAACCCATCTCAAATTTTATGATTCACTGACGGTGTTTGTGCTTTTGGGTTTTCTTTAAAACAGCTGAAAACATAGGCTTCACTTCTTATCCACCGGCCTATCTCAGTAAAGAGGCCAGTGGAAATAACCTCTCGATTGGTGCCAATTTTGCTTCTGGTGCTTCTGGTTACTATGAAGCTACAGCTAAGCTATATGTAATCAACTAAGACAATAAGAACCAAATTTCTTACTTACTCTGTTTTTGTGTCTATAGTTTGTTACTGATATGTGGTTTGGACATTTGGTGTTTTAGCATGCTATCCCACTGAGTAAGCAGCTGGAATACTTCCAGGAGTACCAAATCAAGTTGGAGGAAATTGCAGGAAAATCGAATGCTTCATCAATTCTATCTGGGGGAGTTTACCTTGTTAGTTCAGGAAGCAGTGACTTTGTTCAGAACTATTACATTAATCCTCTTCTTTACAAGGTCTATACACCAGATCAATTCTCAAACATTCTCATAAAATCCTATGAAATTTTCATTCAGGTCTCTTTCTCTTCCTTTTCAACACTTAAATTTAATTTGAAATTATCGTGAAAGAAACAAACAGGCGCCAAACTGACCAGTAATTTTTTTGACAGAAACTATATGATCTTGGAGCAAGGAAGATTGGAGTAACAACGTTGCCACCGCTGGGATGTCTGCCAGCAACCATCACAATATTTGGCTCAGATTCCCATAGCAACAACGAGTGCTTAGCCAATATAAACAAAGATGCAGTGTCATTTAACAACAAGCTGAATGCCACATCTCAAAGCTTGGTAAACAAACTCTCAGGACTGAATCTGGTAGTCTTAGATATCTACCAACCTCTGTATGACCTTGTCACAAAGCCTTCTGAAAATGGTACGAACGTGAATTATATATTGCTCTAGCAATTTTTGATACGTGGGTGCCTTTCAAATTCAATGAGCTTTTGCATCTTCGTCTTACAGGATTTGCGGAGGCAAGGAGAGCTTGTTGCGGAACTGGGCTGGTGGAAACTTCAATATTGTGCAACAAGAAATCAGTAGGAACATGTGCTAATGCATCTGAATATGTGTTCTGGGATGGATTTCATCCCTCGGAAGCCGCAAACAAAATTTTATCTGATAATCTTCTCACCAGCGGCATCTCTCTTATTTCCTAAACTTTTATATTATTATTATCTCCTATTTTCCTTTATTTATAATGAATATGAATATGTTGCATGCCATATATGTCTTGGAGTTATCAGTTATAAATGGAATTGTCCCAGCAGAGGACCTTGTAATGTTTAAGGAAGCTCTCCATTATTTGTATTAGTGTAATTTTGTCCATGAATAAGATTGATTAATTTAAATGTTGTCATTTGTTTGTAATTTACATGTTGTCATTTGTTTTTCTACATGACGATTAATAAGCAAGTAATGCAAATAATTTAATTGAAAAAGGAAGATGTAACAATTTATGATTTTTTTTCTTTTCTTTTTTTTTTTGAAAAAAAACATAAACATAAACCTTTGGTATATGATTGTATTGGGTAATTTTTATTTATTGAAAAGTTACGTGTGAAGGGGGTTAAAGAAAAAGCTTTGTCTCTCTGGCTGTGGCCTGTGGGGCCTCGTTGTGGGATGAGTTGATTTGAGAAAGGAAAGTAATTGATTGTGAGATGAAGTTAGTCAAACGAATAGTTTGCCTTTAAATTCAAACGACAACTTTACCCCCATATCATTAACTTGAACAAACGGTATTGAGAATTTTTTAATTATTTGATATTTTTTATAAAAAATTGGCAGTTATTTAAATTTTGATTATGTTTGTTTTAATGATCCTAATAATTATAATTTTATTTTATTTTTTACTTTTACTTTTACAAAATAAAAAAATAAATTAATCAACGGAGCAATCAATTAAAGGTCACAATTTGTGGCATTAAATATTAATAACATAAAATACTTAAATTTTACAGAAGTTAGTTAGGATGTACACATGAATTATATTGTATTAAGGTAAAAAGAAAAATAATTTAGTGTTTATAGTTAATCATTATTTTATTTTATTTTTCGGTAACATAATCTTAAAAAAGTTTGGTCTACTAAAAATAATTATATTTTATTTCAATTAAAAATAGATGCTTCATTATCAAATAATCATTTATTATTATTTTTTTGGGGTTAAAAGTCTCTACTTACAAAAACATATTTTTCCGAACAGTTTTACTAGAAAAATTATACTAAACCATAGTTTCAATTGTACTCAAATCTAAACTAGTTGAATGATAAGTTAAAAAGGAAAATAATAATTACTAACGCAAAGAAAATATAAAATAAATAAAAAAGTTTATGTGGATCCTAAAATTTATGTTGAACACCCATTTATTTCCTACGCAAAATAAATTTATTTTAAAAATTAATTTTTACTTTAAATAATTTGTAAATGATGAAATAATTTTCAATTAAAGTGTTTATAAAATATCTCTATTTCTCAGCACACCTAAAATTTTTTTATTTCAAATATATTCTTAAAATTAATCGAAATTTAAAACTAAAGAATTAATAATCTTAAAAGAAATGTATTAATAGTACTTCTACTTTATATTTCTTCATCACAACAAAAACTACTTATTTTCATATTCTACATCTATATTTATTCATTTTTTTTTATTTTAAAATGGTCAATTTGTTTTTAATTTTTTTAAAAAATTACTATACATAATTTTTTTTTTTTTACAAAAGAATATTTTTTTTATTTTTAATTTATTTAGTTGCAATCAGATATTTATTTATATTTTTATATATAACTGAAACAAATTCTAATTCTAACCCTTTTTTTTTTGTTCATTTTATTTAGGGGTGGTAATATAGATCAAAATACAATCACTTAACATGATTTTGAAGTAAATAAATGACCTAAGATTCAAAAACTTTGCCACGAATAATAAATATGTTATATTTGTATTACTTAATTAATAATCGTATCTTATTTATGTTTAAACTACTAAATTTGTTTATTTGTTTAAAACACAAATTATAAAGAATAAAAGAATCGTAAACGAATTTGTATCTTAAATAAGTAAAAGGATCATCTTAATTCATTTATAACACGAATACATTCACGATTTGTTTAAAATTTTTACACACTTGTATTTATTTTTTAAAATTCTTTTAAAAATATTTTCAATCTAAATTCAAGTTTGTGGATGATAATATTGTTCATGCTGTTTTTATTTTAGAAAGATTAAGATTTGAGTTTATGGATGATGATGTTTTCTTCAATATTTGTTTGTATCATTAACTTTTACTAATTATGACTTAGGATTTATGGATGATGATGTTGTGTATAGTACTTGATTTGTTTATGTTGTTAATTGTTATTTTAAAGGATAATTGATTTTGAGTTTATTAATAATGCTTTATATTGTTATTTGGAGAAGTAAGATTTGATTTTTTTTTCTATTTGGGATAAGTTTAAATAGATATAGACTTAATTGTATGGTTTATGAGATTATGATTTTTCTATTTTTTTTTCTTTGCCATGTATGTTGAATAATAGTCCCTCAAATTTGCTATGAATGTTGAAAAATAGAATTTTTGCTTTTAATATAGATTTTAGGTTTTTTTTCTTTTCAATTAATGTTTTTGAAGTAAACCAATTATATCCAAATCGTATCCAATCATGTCTAATGAATTGTGTCTAAATTCATGTCTAAACAAATCATCTTTTAATATGATATGACGATTTATGTCTAAATAAATTGTATCAAATAACTTATTTAATAAATAAATCGTATTTACATTTGACTTTTTTAGCACAATTAATAAATAAATTGAAAATTGATTGGACTTTATTTAATATAACCCAATTATAGCACAAAAAGAATACAATAAGATAATTCAAATTGCCACCCTTATTTTTTTACGAGTAACATTAGCTTCTTCTTTTTGTTGTTTTTTTTCAAATGCTAAAAATAAAAATATTAGAAATTGAGGTAAGATAATTATATGTTAAATGGGTGTATGTTTAACGAGCGTAGAGTTATATTATTATACTTATTTATATATCATCCTTAATAGTAATAATAAATTAAGTTATGGATATTTATATAGGAAAATATATTTTTTTTAAAGATGGATGATAGACTATGGTAGCATTACCATTTGTTTTGTTAGTGAAATATGAATTGGTTTCAAATCTTAATGGAATTATTTTTTTTTTAAATATGAAAATTTATATTAAGTTTATTGTATTTTTTTACATAAAAATATTTTAAAATAATACATTTATATTTGTACCTATATTTTAAATATTAGATAAAAAAATCTTAAAAAATATATAAATAAAATAATTTTCAATGATACATAAGACAAAAGAAAACATTAATGTAAATTTTATTATAATTGATATAACATGTAAAGTAAATATATTTAATATTAATTTGCAAGATAATCATGCTAATTTAGAATATCAAATAATTTAGGTCATGCAATTGATAATATTTTTGTAACATCCTCAAATCTAGGTATTCTTCTGAAATCTTAATATAATTATTTTTATAGTATATCTTAAATTTTGTATTGTTAAATATATAAGATAATTTTTGAAACTTTGGTTAGAGCTTTTTTTTTAAAAAAAAAAGGGGTCAAAATAACGGTAAAGGATAAAACTGTCATTTTAGATACTGTCATTTTAGATGGTGTCGATAGACCAAATGAAATACGATTGAGTTAAGAGTTGTATTTTAGTTATTACTGAAGAAAAATTTAGGTTGGATAATTTTAGAATGACAAGAATCGCTAGTTTACTGAAAAATGATAATTTTATCGAAAAGGACAAAATAGTCAATTTGTCAAAGCCACAAAGGTCAGATTGAAACTCAAATTTTTAGAAATGTTACAAATATTGTTAGAAGTATGTAGAAAAAAATAGAATCAAATTTAGACAAGAATACCCTTAGAAAAGAGGAAAAAGGGACCAAAACGACCAATGGGCAAAATGGTCACTTCATAAGAAATTTCTGAATTTCGAGTCACTAAAATCTGATGGATTAAAGTAAAAGAATCTGAAGATAACCTAAGCAGCCTCATAACCTAAGCAGCCTCATAATTTTTTTGGGAATCAAATATAAACTTTGAAAAATTATTGGACAAAAGTATAATTTTTACAAAAATGTAAAATTGGATAAAATTTTGACTTTTCAAAATTGGAAGCATTCAATTCATTTTCTTCTCTCTCTTCCCATGAGACTTTCTTTCCATTCTCTTTCAAAATTTTTCAATTTTCTAAGAAAAATCAAACGAAACTTCACAATCTATTCAATTAATCGTATTACCGCAGAAGAAAAAATTGTTCTACGCGTTGAGAGTTTTAGTTTAACAGTAAAAGTTCTTGATTTCATTAAATTTTAATTTTTGAATTTGTTAAAAAAAATAATTTAAATAGTAATTTTATGATTTAAATGATATTTTAGGTATTTTTTTTTAATTTGAATTTGGTACAATAGCCATCACCTTTGGATTTAAGGTAAGAATCCTAAATTCTAATTTTATAATTTAGGAATTTTATAGAATTGATGCCTAATTTATGAATTGAGTGTTTGGAAAGTAAATTAAAGTGAATAAAATTGTATAAATAGAAAAAAATTTAGTTTATACATAATATGATATATTCGATCACTATTTATAGAGTATTTAAATACTTAATTTTAATGTATTTTGATATGTTTAAATGTGTATACATGTGTTTATGAATAGATGGAATTGATAGGAATTGGTAGAAATTGGTTTAGATGTGTAAAGTAAAAGAAAAATTGAAAAAAAAAGGTAAAATGGTTTATTTTAGGTACTATTTATTAAGTATTAAATTGTGATATTTTGATGTGTTTATGTGTTAATAATTATATTGAGAATAAATAAAATTGATAGGAATTAGTTTGAATGTGTAAAATAGAAGAAAAATAGAAAAATGGCAAAATAGTCCATTTCGGATACTATTCCTTTAGTGTTAAATTACATTAATTTAGAAGTGTTTTAAATGGTTGATTAAGTGTGTGTGTGTGTGTGTGTGTGTATAAATCATATTGCTAGAGAATGGGTACGAGTGTGAAATTTAAAAGTATTTTAAATAGTTGATTAAATATGTATGTATATATATATATATATATAGTTATATATATATAATTATGTAAAATTAATAATTAAGTATTCTTTATAGTTACGCCTTATTTCGTCAACATCCATTGTCGAAAGAGGTATTTTAAAATACCTTTTCGGCGTTGGTTATTGTTATTATTAGGAATATTATTTTTATAATTGATTTGGTGGTATATATATGGGTAGATGTTGAAAGTCAGCGATAGGTATAAATTATTTTATATTGGGAAGAAATTATAAAAATATTGCATATATAATTATTAGAATTATAATAAATTATCAAAATGTCCTTGAATAATAGTAAAAGATAAATGGGTAATATGGATATATAATGAATTGTAAAGAGATGTATAAGTATTCAACATTTTTAAAGTACAATTTTGAAATTTTTTTATACACTGGCAGAGCCGCTTAGGATAAAATGAAATAATAATTTATTATTTATTGTGGCGCTTTTTGGAGCATATGGAACCCACAGTCATCCTTGTGATGTCCGAAATTGTTTGTAAGAAACCATAGCAGTCCTCCATGGCGCTTTTGGGCACGTTGAACCCATGGTAGGAAGGGACAGATCGCCATGGCACCCTTAAGAGCATGTTGAACCCATGGTAGCACTATAATTGTGCTCAACTTATTCATATATTGGTGTGTAAGACAAATAATGTGATTACGATTTATAGTTTACCTAAGTATAACTGGTCAAGTGAAAAGAGAATAAGATAGAAGAATTAGAATAGATAGAGTAGAAAGTGTACAGAAGAAAGTGATACTATACTAAGATTATTCGTAATATCCTAATTGAACTATTACTTACGTAGTTGGGATGAATTAGTTCTAACTTATTATTGTTGTAACGTTAGATATACGGAATATATTATTGTCTTGATTAGTTATTATTTGTATGATTGAAATATTGTGATTTATTAAATTATTTAGTTGGATTTTATAGTTCTTACTGAGTAATTTTAAATTACTCACTCCGTGGTTAAAATAATTTTTAGGTATAATTAGTAGGATAGCGGAATCGGGCAAATTTTCGGGACAGTGACCTGTCAAGAGAGTTGGACATACAAAATTTTGTTGCTGTAATAATTATATTTTTGTTATAAATCATATTTTTAATATATTATACAGGTTGTAAATAAGTATATTTGTTGAGTAGTAATGAATGTTTACTTTGATTATAATAAAAAAAAAATTAGTATTTTTTTTTATATATATACTTGTTTAAAAATTATTACTTATACTTTAAATGGGTATGGGATTTTTCATAATTTTATAATAAATAAATAAATATAATATAATATTTAAATCACTTTAAAATTATATAATATATATAAAAGTTATATAAGTTATTATGTAAATAAAATAATTATATTAGAATATTCTTTTAGAATAAATCTAATAAAATTTTGTATACTTTCTATATTCATTCAAAAAGTAAATCACGATTTCTTTAATAGAGTAGCATTGATTGAATACTCGTGCACCCACAGACTCTCAAGTTTAAAAAAAAAATACTTCTTTAATTGAAAAGTGTCAATAAAGTATTATTAGGTTAAAGAATAAACACAATTAATTACTTAAAATAACTAAATCAATTACAAAAACACACAAAGAAAAGGCCCCTAAATAAAACGAAAAAAAACAAGAGTTAATAAACTTGTAAAACTTTTATTTGCCGTACTTATAAGCAAGTTGAGAGGGATTGAGAGAGAGAAAAAACAATACAAGTTATGGCAGCATACTAATTATTGAACCAACCCCTTATTGAAGATTTTGTTTAACTTCTTCCATTAGCAAATGCTCTAAATGAGAGAGTGTTGTTAGCCTATACATCAGATTTTGTGGTACTTTAGTGGTTTTTTTTCTTTCTCTCTAACTTGTAAATTGTTCCTTCTTTATATTTTAGTTTAAAGTTTTGATTTGGTGTTGTTATTTTAGATTTATTTTCATTTCCATGTATATATTCAACATGCTTAGTCTAGTACTTCAAATTTAAAAACTCGTTGAGGGTTTTTTTGATATAGAGTTGGGGTGGTTTTGAGCCAAAATTATTTTGGGATGCTAGTTATATTAAGGAAAAAAAAATATAGATCTCATAAAAGTAATATTATTAAATATTTTTCTAATTTTATTTTTAAAACACAACAAAATCATCACAATCTATAACTAAATTTAGTAAATACTAATTTTTAATAAAATTTATGTATTCTTTCATTAATATTTGATATTTTGTACTTCAATCAACAATTGTTTCACAACACTTCAATCTTAAAAATATCTTAAAACTTAATCCAAAATATTAAAAAAAATTAATAATCTAGGAATTATGTGAATTAGACTATTGGACTATTGTCTTAAATTTGAGGAATTTTTTTTTTTGTTCCAATTATATGTAAAAATAAAATTTATTGTAGCACCAATTTCCATTTGACCTCCAAGAAATTAATAGATTTATTGTGGAGAAAATATAATTTGAATAAATAAGAATAATTGAAGAAAAGCAGCTAACAGATAAGCAAAGTGTAATAATAGCAGCACAAAACACAATGACTATTTTCTTAATAATTCTAGGTAATTTTAGTTTCAACTTTGTACTATTGTTATGTCAAAACAATATGCACAACAAATTCATGTTGCAAATGAGATGCTTTTTTTTTTAGTTAGATTGAGGATAAAAATATTAAAATTGTGATTCCCGCAAATTCTTCACAGTTAAAGTAGTTAACCATAAAGGAAGTTTTTACACAATTAAAGGAACTTATCTGTGATTAAGGAAATTTATTAGCATTTGTAATTGTATGGGACTTTTATTCTTAAAAAGGATGAAAGAAACTCATTGAAGAGAAGAAGAGATTAAGGTAACAAAAAATTAACATATTAATGTGAAAATCTACATAATTTAGCAGTGAGTTTAAGAGGTGCCTTATAAGTATTCTATTTCTTTTAAATAAAATGAGACATTTTAAGCCCAGGGTTTAAAATTTTGAATACCAAGAATAAAATTGTGAAGGACTAAAATTGAATAAGTTGTGTTATCATGAGCCACCCAAGTAAATAACATTGTAATGTTAAGCTAGGTTATCAAAAATAGTATTAAAGCCAACTCGCTCAACTAGAAACGTGCCAATAAGGATGTTGGGCCTTGAGAACGGTAGATTGTGAAATCCCATTCACTTGAGAGTATGCTTGAGTTATGCCTTATAAATACACTACTCCTTTAACTAACATAAAGCCTATTGAGCCTGGAGTTTGAAATCTTAGATACTGAGAACAAAATCATGAGGGATTAAGATCGGATTTGTTGTGTCACCCTAAGCCATCAAAACGAATAATATCATGTTAGTTGAGATGAGTCATCATTAATAATATTATAGCTAGTTAGCCCAACTAAAAATGTACCAACAAAAATATTAAAACAAAAAAAAAAATAGATTATAAAATTTCACATCACTTAAGAGTGAGTTTAGGGTATTTTTCATAAGTGCTTTATTTTCTTAAGTAGTATGAGGTCTTTTGAGTCTAGAGTTTGAAATCTTGGATATTAAGAACAAAAGAATAAGTCCGTTATGTCATCTTAAACCGCTAAAGTAGAAAATATCATACTAGTTTGGCCAAGTCATCACAACTAAAATTCTTATTAGAAACTATTTCTTTATTTTCTATTTATAAATAATTGAAAGTCTTTAATTCATATATTCTTTTATTGACTTAAGTGTCAAAGATGTGTCAATGTTACACCCCACTATTAACAAATGTTTTATTTTGCTATAAATTAAGGATTGAAGAAATTTATTAAAGGAAGACATTTAAATATATTAAAATTTATCCCTTATTGAAGATTTTGTTTAACTTCTTCCATTAGCAAATGCTTTGGATGAGAGAGTATTGCTAGCCTAGATGTCAGATTTTGTTGTATTTTAGTGGTTTTTATTCTTCCTTTCTTGCTTATAAATTTTTCCTTCTTTATATTTCACTTTAAAGTTTTGATTTGGCATTGCTGCTTTAGATTTATTTTCACATTCATGTATATATTCAACTTACCTAATTTGGTACTTCAAATTTAAAAAGTTGCTTAGGGTTTGTTTGATATAGAGTTCAGGTAGCTTTGAGCTAAAATTATTTTGGGATGTCAATTATATTAAGGGAAAAAAAATACAGATCTCACAAAAGTAATATTATAAAAATTTTTTCTAATTTAATTTTTAAAACACAACAAAATAGTTACAATCACAAACGAGATTTTAGTAAACACTAATTTTTAATAATTGTTTTTATTGTTTTACTAATATTTGATATTTAGTACTTTAATCAAAAATTGTTTCACACCACTTTAATCTCAAAAATTCCTTAAAATTTAATCCAAAATATTAAAAAAATTTAATAATCTAGGAATTATGTGAATTAGACTATTGGACTATTGCCTTAAATTTGAGAAATTTTTTTCTGCTCTAATTATATGTTAAAAATAAAATTTATTGTAGCACCAATTTACATTCAATCTCCAAGACATTAATAGATTTGTTGCAGAGAAAATATAACTTGGATAAATAAGAACAATTGAACAAAAGTAGCCAATAGATAAGCAGAGTTTAATAATAACAACATAGAACACAACAACTACTTTTTCAATAATTTTGAGTAATTTTAGTTTCAACTTCACACTGTTGTTATGTCAAAACAATATATGCAACAAATTCATATTGCAAATAAGGTGATTTTTTTTTTTAGTTAGATTGAGGACAAAAATATTAAAATTGTGATTCCCGTAACTTCTTCATAGTTAGAGTAGTTAAACATAAAAGAAAATTTTTCACAATTAAGAAAAATTATTTGTGATTAAGGAAATTTATTAGTATTTGTAATTAAATGGGACTTTGACTTTTAAAAATGATGAAAGAAACTCATTTAGGATGAGTGAGTTTGACATGTACCTTATGAGTGCTCTATCCTATTAATTAGTACGAGACAATGAGCTTAAAATTTAAAATCTTGAATACTAAGAATGAAACTGTAAGGAGCTAAAACTAAACCCGTTGTGTTACCATAAGCTACCTAAATGGACAATATCGTACTAGTTAAGCCAAGTCATCAACAATGGAATTAGAGCCAATTCACTCAACTAAAAACATGCCAACGAGAATATTGGGCCTCAAAAATGGTAGATTGTGAAATCTCATATCAATTGAGAGTAAGTTTGGGATATTCCTTAAAAATTCTCTACTCCCTTAACTAGCATAAGGCCTACCGAGCCTAAGGTTTGAAATCTTAGGTATTGATAACAAAATCATGAGGAATTAAGATCAAATTTGTTATATTACCTTAAGCCACCAAAGTGGATAATATCATGCTAGTTGAATTGATTCATCATTAATAATATTATAGTCAGCTTGCCCAATTGCAAATGTACCAACGAGAACATTGGACCCTAAAGGAAGTTGATTGTAAAATACCATGTTACTTACGAGTGAGTCTAGGATATTACTTATAAATACTTTACTTAATTAACTAGCACGAGGTTTTCTAGGGTTTGAAATCTTAAGTACTAAAAACAAAATTGTAAGGGATGAGAAATAAATCCGTAATATCACCCTAAATTGTTAAAGTAGAAAATATCATGCTAGTTTGGTCAAGTCATCGCAACTAAAATTCTTATTAGAGATTATATCTTTATTTTCTATTTATGAATGATTAAAAGTCTTTAATTTACATTTTCTTTTATTTACTTAAAAATTAAAGAGATGTTGATATGACACCTCACTTTTAACTAGTGTTTTATTTTGTAATAAATTAAGGATTAAAAAAACTTATTTGAGGAAGACATTCAAATATATTAAAATTCATCCCATAAAGAAATTTGGGTGTTGACTTGAAAGATTGGTGTCAACAAAAACTCGAATTACGTGTTATATAAGATGTCTAATTGTACATATTCATTCATAAAATTATATGTTCTTTCCATACCTTCTCCATTTTTAACATCTTGAAATGTTATGGTTGTTTATCAATTCAATGAATTAAAAATAGGCAACCATTACTCATCTTCAAGTAGTCCTTACCTAGAGAAAAATTTATGACTCAAGA
Organism: Khaya senegalensis; assembly: GCA_032402905.1. NCBI lineage: Eukaryota > Viridiplantae > Streptophyta > Magnoliopsida > Sapindales > Meliaceae > Khaya > Khaya senegalensis. The sequence continues at coordinate 6,425,245 of CP135553.1, read as the reverse complement.
TATATGTATCTCCACCACCTTAACCTTGGCTCAGTCCCTTTCTTTTTGCAAAAATCCTTGTTAAACATGATTGATTATGTCGAAAAATATTTCTCATAAGATGCTTCAAGCTTCTAGAAAATCATCAAACTCTATTTGATTCTAACAAATTATGAATTGTAATCTCACATATTATTCTATTGACTTGATGTATAAAATATATAGAGAATATATTGAGTTTGTTGTTATAATTAAGGAATAAGAAACATAAATAAATGTTGTACAAAAAAATTAATTAAGTAAAGAATAAAGGGAGTTGCTACAAATATTATGTACTAATACTAATACCTACAATTACATTATGCCGTGACCCTGCAAGATTGAGCTTCTATTAAGGACACCAATCTTAGACCTATGATTATGAAAGAGTTTATGAGCTAATATTTTTGTGAGAGAGTCTTCAATAAGGTCTATAATATGAACATGAGCAACACTAAATGGATTTTTGGTGTTTTTAATTAACATGAGGTTTATTGGGCCTATGATTTCAAATCTTGGAACCAAGAACAAAGCTATAAAAGGTTAGGAACAAGCTAGTTGTGCCACCCTGCATAATCAAGGTAGACAATATTCTACTAATTGAGTAAGGTCATCAAAGATGGAGTTGAATAAGAGAAGGCATTAAGAGATCATACTAAGTTTGTAACTTAACGTAATTTAGCTATAGTGGAAATGATAGTTTGATACTCTACTTCAATTGAGGAGCAAACTTGTTTAATTATTCAAAGATTATTGATGAAATAGGCTTAAAAGAAAATAACATAAGTTGTTGTTAAGGTACAATCATCAAGATTTTCAATCAATCAACACCTATAAAGACATGTAAAGAAAATAAAGTCCTTGTGAATGAAGATGGCATGATAAAGTGTGACTTTAAAATATCAAAGTATACACTTAATTGCCCAATGAATAAATGATGGTTTATATATGAATTAAGATAATTTATTGAATGCAAATGATATATCTGACCTCATCAATAACAAGTATTGCACAAATCTTATGATTTAGTGGTTGTAAGATTTATTATGGGATTGCTATTGTGAAATTGAGTTTTTTCAAATGAGAAAATAACTATTGAAACTTCTTTGGCATTTCACATGTTTTTTTTTTTTTTTTTTTGTAGCAAATCTTTGGTATATTTCTATGAAGATAGGAAGAGGCCAATTGTGTAAAGATTGCTTCCACTCTAAGGAATTAGTTCAAGCTACTAAGATCTTTGAGAGAAAAGTAGTTAGCTAGTTGACAAATAAATTTGTAAGTGAATAAAACATTGTCATCTATAACAATAATATCATCAATAAAGGCCAATAGATAAGTTAAATTGCTTTGAATTTTATAGATAAATTATTGTCATCTATAATAATAACATCATCAATAGAGGCCAATAGATAAGTTAAATTACCTTGAATTTTACAGATATATAATAAGTTATGCGTGAGAGAATTAGTAAACCCATTGAACAATAAGAAAGACAATAGTTCATTGTTCTAAGCTCTTGATGCTTGTTGAAGACCATATATAGCCTTGTTAAGTTTTAGACATAATATGGAAATTAAGATCTCTTAAAACCTAAAGGTTGCTACATAAACACATCATTCATTATTGAACCTTGGGAAAAGGCATTATTAATGTCAAAGGCTTTATTATTAAATATAAATAATGTGAGAATAATGTGAATTATAATAGGTTTGACAATCGAGTTAAATATCTTTATGAAGTTCATAATCGATCTTTGAAGGAAATTTTTAGCCATTAGATGAGCTTTATGTTTGGCTATGGTTCTATCTGGTTATTTATTAATTCCATAAATCCAATTGTAGTGTATGATGTTTTAAGTGTTGGTTAACAAAACTAAGGTCCAAGTGAAATTTTGAAGGAGGGCATAATCTTCTTTACCCAAGCTTTGCACCATTACAGAAGTTTTTGAGCTTAGAATATGCTTGTGGGTTCATTTTCAATGGATGGGTTAATATGGTATCAAGGTCGAGAATCTTTTTAGTTTTAAAAATATTGTGTTTAGATCGAATGTTAATTTTTATGTTTGATTAAGGAGGTGGTTTTAGGGAGTTTGTTGGTCATTTAATAAGTGTTTAAGAAACAAAAGGAGTAGTTATTTGATAGTGTTGTATAGTTATATCTTTAGGCATTAGTAAATTAGAGAGTGACTATTGTATGGAGCCGTCATCAAATTGTGCTTAGAAAAGAAGAGTAATGAATTTTAGAATGTAAGAAAAGTGTAAGTGTTGAATTTTCTAGATTAGAGAAATATTACACTTTATTTGGTAAATTTTAAAATGAATATTTTCTTACTTTGATGAAAAAACATTATATGAGTTTTGGGGATCAAAACATTTACAAGCATGATATTTAATAGATATCCAATGAAAATACATGATCTACACCTTGTTTCTAAGTTGTTGGCTGAATATAGTCATAACCATGGAGAATACAAGCATCTGAACACTTTTAATTTTTGAAAATTAGGGTCTTTGATGATTTTTTTTAAAATGGTAACTGATAATTCAACACAAGTGTGAGCATCTTTTTTATCGAGTAAGGAGTAATTTGAAAAGCTACTAATCAAAATTTGAGAGGTACGGAAATTTGATGAAAATGGTGAGACTTGTTTCAGAAGTATAAGGTAGACAAGTAAGGTGTTGAATGCCATAATGAGATAAAATGTGTGATTGGTTTTGATATTCGCCAATTTAATTCGAATAAATTTTAGAACTCATATATAATATTTATAATATTTTATGGATATAAAAATATTATATTTAGCATATACATATTTAGTTGACATAAAATCGAAATATATAATACATAGTATTTCTTTTTTATATATTTAAGTATTAAATTTAATAAATTTAGGTTATATTTTATGTTGTACAAGTATTAAAAACCTTTGGAATGTAATAATATGATTTTACAAGGATATTTTTGTAAATTGTAAATAAATTAGTTATTTGGCATAAAAATGAAAATGCAAATTTTGTTAGAGCCATTTTTAGAATTTCACTTTTGAATAAAGATAAATTTTAAATGAGTCAAATATATTATGAACCTAATTTATTTAGTTTAGGCAAAGTTCAAAATCTTTATTTTTTTACATAATTCTACACATTTCCCCATTTATCTATCAAATTCACCATTTCTTCTCTTTCTTCCATCCTTGGCCACTTCCATGCTTGCAAAACAAAAATTTTAGCTTCCAACAAGTTGTAGGAAGATTCCTTAGTCTAGAAAAAATAAAAGAAAATAAGCCAAACACCAAAATTTACCTTGATCATCATTTAGGTTTTATTAAGGAGAAATTCAAGGGTAAAAATTCCAAGAGCCATATTTGTGCTTAAGAAAATTTTGGTAAGTTCCTAAATTTTATTTTATACTTAGAATCACATTAGAAGTATGTAGAAAACATAATTTTAATGTTGATACTAAGAAGCCTAGGTGGTCAAAATTGTTATATATTTGTATGCTTGTGTATTGTTTTCATATATGCTGAAATTGATAATTTGATGATTATATCTTGTGGTCTAATTGATGTTGAGGGTATATATAATTGAATATATGTCTATGTCAAATGATAATTTATCTATGTAATATGATGATTGAGGTAAAATTTTGATGGTGAAGTATGTGTAGCTATTATTAGAATGTTTAAATGGTTGAATTTTTGAGAGAAATTTGAAAATGGATTTTGGTGTAGGAAATATTGATTTTATGAGTTTAATTAGTGTATTTAATGATAATATTTTTCATAGATTAAATATTATATGTTCAGGAATGAATAAAGAAAAATTAAAGCATTATATCAATATAAATTATCCTACGACAATTTAATTATTTTTGAGTAAATTTTTGTGTTACGTTGGTGTATATTTTGAGTATGAAAATTTATGTTAGAAATTTGATATGGTGACAAATATCAATTATTTTACTTAGAAAAGAATTGATATCTACTAGATTTGTCAAAATAGTATGAATTTTAGTGGGTAATTATTGGTAAAAGCGAATTTTATATGACTTTTGATGATTGAATTTAGTGAGATATGTTCTATAAATTGACATAAAAAAGTTAAGTATCAGTAATATAAAGGTGATATAGTGTCAGTAGATTGAATAAAAACTAAAACTAAATACATTGATAAACGTCAACTAAGAGAATATGTATTTCACTCATTTTATCAAGATTACATACTTAGAATAAATATAGTATATTAATAATTTGTATATAAATAAATTCTATATAAGTGGTGATAAAATAGTGAGTGATCCATCTCAGTAAGGAGATTATATTTGGGAGTACTAACTCTCCCACAAACTGTGAGTAGACTGATGTATTTTTAAATATTTTTTAATTATATAAATTTAAATATTTTATAAATATAAATTTATTTTCAATACTTTTTTGATAAAATAAATTTAAATGTTCAATTATTTTATGAAATTTGAATTTAAAAATATCTTATAAATACAAATTTAGAAATGTTAAACTACAAGTGGATTTAAAAAAAATTATGATTTGAGAATTGTGTAAATAACCTATGGATATATGTTTCGATGAATATGATGTGGAAACATGTTTATAATTTCATGATTTGTGACTTTGATGTAAGTACCTGATTGTGAATGCGTTTATACATATTGATATATGATATATATATACATATATATATATATATATAGTTATCTCTCTTAATAAAGATAGAGTATAGAAGTAATTATTTTCTCCTTATCACGTATGAGGAGATAAAAGAGCAGGCACCGAATAAAACAAGTGTCTTATATCGCACTCTTTATTTGAACTAACACTAACGATTGGGATCAATAAATTGATTTTATACAATTATGTAAAATAACTTATTGGTGGGTCTCAGAGATGTTCACCAAAGGCGCACCTGCAGATGTCGTGAGAGATAATTTTTGGACGAGCCTATATTTTATTGAAACTCTACAGATTTTCATGAGAAAATATCTTTTTATAGCTTGTTTGAACATGATATTTTTACTCTTGTAAATTTAATTTTAGCTACTGTTATTCATCTGTTCATTAGGTTTCATACTTATGTTCATAAAAGGTCGTTAGTCTACATTCTTAGGCATAGAGTTCATGGCTTGTATTTTGTCAAAGATCATACTAGGTATTTATTGTTCTCCATTAATATGTACATATATATTTGCTAAAAGGGATATAAGAGAACTTTTATGGAGATACTTAGTTGTAGAACATTACATTTGTAGATAATGCATATTTATATTTTTGGTATATATATACTATGTAAGTTAGCTATGTGAGATATTAAAAGCCTTACACATTCATGTGAATACTAGTGGTAGGTATATATAACAGATATGTGGTAGTTGTTATGTACTTGGATTGGCATATAGGAGCATGACATAATTTGTTTAAAAAGTACATCTAAAAAACTTTTCTACCAATTATTTAAATTTTTCAAAAATTGGAGGAACTTTAAATTTTAATTTCATTAGATAAAATCATGTGTATGTCATGAAGTAATCAACAAAAATGTTGTAGTACTAGAAATTATCTAAAGAAGAAATTTGGTGTATGACCACAAACATCAGAATATGTTAATTCAAGTGGTTGAGTACAAATCAAAGATGAAATACCAGATGAGAATTTGTGAGAGTTTGTAACTTTTATTAGATAAGCAAGCGTTATAGTGATAAGAAACTAAATTTGAATTTGGAAAAAAAAAATTAAGAGATTATCTTTTGTTGAATCTTTGTTAATGGATGACTAAGTCTTTGATGCCTAACATATGGAGAAACAATGTTATTTGTAGTATAGACAGTTGGTTTTGTGTTTAATGAGAAGGATATTAAATGCAGCGACTTATAAACATTCCCACTATTAGGGCTTTAGATCGATGATGCCACCGTGTTGAAATCCTTCATAAGAAACATACAAGGTAAAAATTTAATAAGCGTGATATTTTGTTTGCAAAACTCAGAAATTGAAACAGTTTTTTTTTTTTTTTTTAACATAAGGAGCACATAAAACATCGTTGATCTTAATAATGAATTTAAGAGTAGTGGAACTAATATGGGAGATAGAAATGTTGTTGCCATCCATAACCATAATATCCTTGTTACCATTGTAGTTTGAATGCATGGAGAGATTCTATAGATCTAAAGTGATGTGAAGAGAAGCTCCTAGATCAACCACCCATCTACTGTAGTTGGCATTTGATTTATTGGCTTGGTAGTTTGCTTGATTCCAATTTGCTAAGAAACTTGGCTTTGGTCGCAACCTACAATCCTTTACTGAGGGTTTGAGTTTGATGCAAAGTTGACCCATTAGCTTGGGATGAGCTTAACTTATATTTGGATGCTAAAATTGTTATTGGGAATACGATTAGTTCGAATGAAAATTCCTAAGAGAAACATTTGCAGTCGAGTTGTAGACGTTACTTCCTCGCAGTGATCGATTTTGATATTGTTAATTTGTTGAAACTCTCTTGAGGATTTGTTCCTGTGTTTACATATTGTCTCGTTTATTGAAATTATTTTGCTTAAATTGTCCTTTATTGTTTATCTTCTGATTAAAATGTGTGGTTATGAGTGTGTCTGTGCTTTTCTTCACTTCATCTCGTTTTATGTAGGTCTCATGATCCAAGAGTTTATCATATGTCTCCTCAATGGTTATGGTTGTGTCTCAAGCTCAAATTATGGTTGTCATGTCTCTGAAGTCATCGCTCAATCCATTGAGAGTGTTAATAGCAACTTCTTCATTACTAAGGGGATGTCCAATCATTATTAACGCAAATATGATACCTTTTAAGGTTTGCACATATTCTAAAATGGAATTGGCTTCCTGTTTGGTTTTTCTTAGAGTTAAGAGCAATGTTAACATTCGAGCACTAGATTTATTTGCAAATGTAGTTTCTAGTTTTGACCAAGCTTTAGCAACAGTTTTACAAGCAATGTGTAATGGAGCTATTGTGCTATTGACTAGCGTTTGAATGGCAAGTAACATAAATGGATCCTCCTTCTTCAAAAGTTAATATGTAGGATTTGATTCCTCTTTTTCTTCAACATTGGCAATCTTCTGAGGCAAACTTAGAAGAGATCCATCAACATTATCCAGTAAGCTATACCCAAAGAGTAAGCTAGAGAATTAAGATTTCCAAAGGCATGATTTCCACCTTTTAAAAACTTGAAAGAAATTTGGGAAGCGACATTGAGCGAAATAAGGGTTAAGGTTTGTGTTTAGTTGTTATTTCAAGGAGTACCAACTAAAATTTCTAAAGACGAATTAGAGGAGATGTGTTAAAAAGTTGAACAAGGGAGAAGAATGAATTGGATCAAGTTTGTTCAGTGACAAACGGCTCAGATTATTCCATTCACTTAAGGTGCACAATATATAGACAATACATTGAGTCTGTTGCCAAATTTGAAGAGTAATAATGTACATGGAAGTTGTACAAAATAAATTAATTAAGAAAGAATAAAAGGAGGCAATTACAAATATTATGTACTGATATTGTTCCTGTAATTATTCTGTTAAATTTCAGGCCATTGCAACCCCAGCAACCATCAATGGTACAAGAAACATAAATAATAAAGTTTCCCGCACTTTATAATTTTGGAATATGAAATGCTTGAGAAATTTGAAACTATATGCTCAATGTTGGTGCAAAAAAAATGATGGAGAAAAATTACTGGAACAATTGTAGAGAGAATTAATCCTTAGAATTTAATCTAGCACCAAATCTGCAGTAAAGGGAGAATATAACAAAATTTAGATATGAAGAGAGAACAGAATTAGATAGGAGCTTATAAGAGAATGATAAAATTTAAGATAGAAAAGTAATAAGAACAATTCAAGATATTAATTCTTTCTATAACTAGCATGTGCTCTCAAAGGCAAATCATATCGCCTATCAATTATCACCAAGTCCTAAACAAGAAGAAACCAAAATCGATTCTAAATAAGTTCAATACACTTATCAAGTAAAGGAAATCTAAATCTTTAAAACAAATAATAATCAATAAACATTTATCTGCCGGTTCACAGAAAGACGTTTCTCTTCTACTATCAATACATTTAAAAGGCCTTATCATTTCAAGAAGAAAATGAATTGGTGAATGCTTTGCTAGCAAACTTAGTTTAAATAGTTATTCAGCCATAATAAAACATTCCTCGTTTCCGTGTATAGAACGCCTCTTAGCTCGTAATAGCATAGATTACATATCAATACTCCAAAACTCAAAGGCATTGAAGAAAGATAGTCATGAATAGGCAAAACAAAGTGTTATTAAATGAATGTAAATACTCAAAGAGTGTATTTCTTCGCGCTGCTACAAGTTAAAATGTGAGAATTCCAAAATGATCATACACATTGAACTTGTGACAGCAATGCAATAGTTTATCAATATTTACATCTTCTGCAAGAGGATCTCCTATCACATTATTTTCTTTAACGACGTCAGTTGAAACAGTCCACTTATTTAAGATGATTATCCTACTAATCTTGGCAAAGGCAAAGGGAGACAAAATCATAGAAAGAGGTGGTTCTTAGAAAGTTAAACTATATGAACCTAACCAATTTCTAAGTATGTTTGTAAAATGAGGTAGGATCCGAAATGATTATTTTTAATTCTCTTTCTTGATTATTGTGTAATACAGTGACTTTAAATAGAAATAACAGCTATGTTATTTTATAGCGTATACATCGTATGATTTAAAATTCAAATGCTTTACAAGTCCAGCTATCTTGGTTCTGAAAATCCGCAGGCAAGGAGTATATTGCGGAAAGTTTAAACTATTGAATTAGAGGAGTGATGTTCTGTTGATGAACTGGTTATAGTAACTTATTCCTCTACATGTCCCCTCAAACAAAGGGGTAAGGAATAGACCCTGAGATTGTCAAGCAGAAGCTGAAATCAAAGAGAAAGCAATGGCTTAGTGAGGGCATCAATATATTTATCCATGGTGAAGATAAGGCGGACATGAAGTTCAGCACGAAGAATTTTGGTCGCCAACATAATGAAAGTCTATTTTAATATATTTCGTACGAGCAGGAAATAGTGGATTACTTGTGAGATATGTGGCTTCGATGTTGACACACCAAATGAATGGAGGGTGCACAACTTAGACATGAAAATCCAAGAGCATTGATTTTATCCACTGAATTTCAACAGCGTCGTTTGCATGAGCCTTCTATTCCGTTTCGGTGCTACTGCGAGCAACATTCGATTGCTGCTTGTAACATCGGGAAATTAAGTTTGTGCCTAGATATACACAATAAGTGCCAACAGAATATCTATCATCACGATTTTGATGCCCAATCTGTATCACTAAGTGTCTGAACTTGGAGATTTGGATCAGGTTGGATAAGTAGAGTGTGGTGAATTGTATCTTCCAATTATCGTAAAATTCTTTTAAATGCTAACCAATAATGCTCTCTAGGATCATGCATGTATTTATTATCTTTGCGTATGGCAAATGCAAGCTCAGCCTGAGTAAAGGGAAGATATTGAAGCCCTCTAATAATGCTTCTGTAGAGATGCAGAGCATGAAAGGATGCCCCTTCAGATCTTGACAATGGCTAGGACGCGGACACAGGAGTAACACAAGGGTTAACTTTGTCCACATTGATGTGAATTAGAAGATCTAGTAAATAAGGGTGCTAAGACAAATAAAGGCCCTTATCACTTCTAATAGCCTCTACACCAAGAACAAATACTGAGGACATCGAAATCTTTGACTGCAAAGTCATCTGCAGTGGACTAATCACTCGGTCAAGGAATTGAAGATCAGTATTAGCCAATATAATACCAACCACATAAATTGAAAAGTAAATGAGAATATAGTCTTGCTGATACACATAAAGAGAATGATCCGCCTGACTCCCTTTAAATCTAATAGTCTGCAGTTTGTCTGTCAAGTGAGAGAACAACGCTCTTGGTGCTTGACGAAGTCCATACAAAGATTTCTAAAGTTCACTTAAATACTGCGGGCATTAAGAATGAACAAAACCTGGGGTTGTGCCATGTAAACATCCCCATGCAAAAGACCATGCGGGAATGCATATTGGACATTGATTTGATGAAGATGCCAACCACGGGAGACAACAATTGACAACACCAACCTGACTATGGCTTTGCAACAGGACTGAACGTTTCTGTAAAGTCAACACCCTTCTGCTAAAGAAAGCCCTAGCAACAAAACAGGTTTTGAAATGTTCAACACCCCCATCGGCACTTCTTTTAATCTTGTATGGCCATTTGCAACCGACAATATTAGCATGAGGAGAAGACGGAACCAAAGTTCATGTTCTATTGGTCATTGAGGCATCGAAATCTTGCAAGCAAAACAACAAATTATTCAATACTAGGAACAACAAACTTGGGTGCTTTATATGAAAAAAAAGACTCGTCAAACACAACATGATGGGAGACAAAAATTTTGCCAGCGGAGAAATCTAAACACTTGTATTCTCGATGACCAACATTGTTCTCGACAAAAATGTAATTTTTGGACCTGAAATCCATTTTATGCTTATTATATGGTCGTAAATAGGGCCAGCAAGCACATCCAAACACATGTAAAAAATTATAATTAGGTTTAGAATGATAAACTATTTCATAAGGTGATTTATGTTGTAAAACAAGAGTTGGTAAGTGATTTATATGTAAAGAGCGGTCAAGAATACATCTTCCCAGAAAACTTTTGGTAAATTGGAATAAAAAGGGTAAGACCAACCTCCATAATTTGGCGGTGGCACTGTTCAATAGCTCTAACTTGTTGAACCGTTTAAGGACACATTATATGGTGAGGAATTCCTTAAGTTTGCAAATAGTTATTTAAGCTGAGGCATTCGCCAACCCAGTCAGTTTGGATGGCCTCAATTTTTGTGTTAAATTGTCGCTCAACTGCAGCTTGAAATTTTAGAAAAATTTGTAATGCATCAGATTTAAGTTGTAAGGTGAAAAGCAATAAAAACTTGGTTGAATCATTTATAAAGCTAATGTAATAGCGGGCACAAGTCGTAGATAAAACGGAAGCTGGCCCCCAAACGTCCGAGTATAATAATTCCAATGGTTTTGAAATAGAAATATGACACCTTTTAGAGGGTAAAGCGTGCCTCTTGGCCATTTGACATTCAGAATAAACATAACTAACAGTATTCTTGACAAGAATGGAAATTGCCTTATGAAAAACAAGAAAATAAGCATGGCCTGAGTGTCGATGTTAAATATTGGTAGAAACTCGAACAGTAGAGAGAGCTTGCGGCTAAAGACGAGCAAGCGACGCTGAAAAGTTGTAAAGGCCATTACTGAGTGGTCTGCGATGCAGATCGATCCCAAAGTAATCCTTCACAAGGAAGAAAAAAGCATGAAACTGGGTAATTAGTGTTATTTAACTTGATATTGATAAATAGTGACAAATTTGAAAGGAAAAGAATGGTAAGGGTTTCAGCTACAGTTTTAGAAGTGGATAAGGATGAAGAGGCCATTTGAGATTAGAATTTGAAGAAAAGATCTGCCCACACACGATCGTTAAGTCAAATATGCTCTATTGTCATGTAAAATGAGAATTTTTGAAATGATTTTTTAATTTTGTTTCTTGATTATATCTGTGTAATACAACGAGTTTAAATAGAATGTAAAAGTAACAGCTATCCTATTTTATAACCTATACATCGTATGATTCAAAAGTCAAATGCTTTGCAAGTGCAGCTATCTTGATTCTGAAAATCTGCAGGCAAGGAGTATGTTATGGAAAGTTTAAACTCTTGAATTGGAGGAGTGATCTTCTGTAGATGAATAGGTCGTAGTAACCTTAACCTGTTCTTATACAAATTTAAAAATAAATAAAGCTACTTATGTCAAGTTTTCAACTTTTCATAACCAAATTTAGAGCAATGTTATTATTAAGCTAAACTTACTCCATAGAGAGGATAGAATGGTTATTTTAACACTAGTTTTTGAGTCACAAAGTTGTACTGTTTGTCTTCTCGACTAGCGTCATCTAATTGGTGATTAAGAAGAACATCTTCAATCATATCTATTGAACTCGCTAGAATTGATACATACTAATGCAAGCTTGATAGGCTCATTTCATCTTCCCTAACTTTTACTAGATATAACATTCCAAAGTGCCCTCCATGTTGCCATATCATAAGAAGCCAAAGGAATTATCTCGAATAAATCTTAAAAGAAAGGAAAATATGGACAAGTGCAAAGGCTCACTTCTACTTGTAATAGAAATTTGATAAACACAAGATCATCAAACAAAATATTAGCAGTTAAAGTGCCAACAGGAACACAAGAATTAGCATCATGCACAAAAGTGTTACCATAAATACGCCATAGTTGGTTGATTACCATCCTAACTTACTGGTCAAAATGAAAGAAAAGAAGCAAAATCGTAAGTTATGGTATAATTGTGCCAATCAAAAGATTAGTTTATCACTTTCTTTCAATTAATTAACCACAATTTAAAATATTACATCTTGAATCTTGTTCTTCGTAACAATTTTAGCCATCTTTTTTGTTACAAAATTCAATTATCAGTTATCTAATATCCATATATATTATAAATTCACTCTGCTTAAACATCATTATACCCCTAACAAGGATTTTAAGTAAAGAAAAAAAAATTCCTCTATCATCAATTAAAAATAGAGAATAAAATGACATCACATAGGCATTATGTATCACATGTATTTTCCATTTCACAAAATTCTGTAATGAACCTCAACTTTATCAAAGAATTTGACCAGGTTACAAACTAGTTGAAGAAGTTGCTTATTTATGATTTCTTGAGAATGACCATCTAAAACAGAATACCTGAAACAAGTAGTTATTATTTTCTAGTACAAAAATTGTTGCAAATTGACATTTTAAAGATCAACAACACTAAAGCATAGAGGAGCAAAGACAACACAAAAGAACATATGGAAATAGATCAATTAATCATAAAAGCATGATATTTCTTTATCATAAAACATTAAGGGAAAAGCCAATTATTTAACTAGATGAAACCTCTATCAAACTATCCTCATATCAGCTACTCGATCACTAAACCTAATCCGTTTGAATATCAACCTCTTTCAGTATTCAAATATCCAAAACCACAAAACAAATGTGTGCATGGATTCAAGAAAACTATACCTAACATATGGTAGGGTCAAATGGTGGCTAGGCTAAAATTTCACTAGCTATAAAAATGTTAACCCATTATTTTCGCCATATTATCATATAATAATAAAATACGACATAAAGGCATTTTTTCCCTTTTGCAATAAGTTCCGTCTTTAAAGTATTTTATGTAATAAAACACATTTTAAGATATTTTCATATTCTAATGCCTCAGCCTAAATAATATATTCACCACCTAAAGATGCAAAGGCAAGAGCCACTAGAAGAAGTATGCAACATTGGACAAGTATAGTATAATACACGTTACTACTACCAACGTGAAGGTGACATGGCTTGACAATAACATGTTAATTGAAGATCATGATAAAAGAAAAATCAGTACAATCTGAACAAATAAGAATGTAATATATGATAAAGGAGTCACACTACTTCTTTCTAATGGGTATAAGGAAACAAAAAGGTAAATAAAGTGTAAAATGAAATATATTTTAGGAATAAATATGTAAATAATGACATTAGGATAATAAAAGGTCAAGATAAAAGTTTATGTATCCAAAGACTAGGAATCAAGACTTAAAATCTTATATATTACTAGCAAGCTTCAATTAGGCATTGGGTATCATCTGAAAACAACTTGTCCACAATTATTTCATTTAATCTATGTGTAAAGAGTATAAACTTCATGAAAACTTCATGGTAGGCTAGGTTTCCAATAATTCCAAAGATAGTTTCCTGGATTAAGAAGAAAACAAAAATACATAGCAAATCATGCAAAAAGCAATACTTAAAGCAACTTGGAAAGTGAAAAATTCACTTTACCTATCACACAAAAGGATTTCAAAACATAAGTAGAAAATGTGGCATATTATAATATGAACAGACTAGGAAACCATAAGGTTTACTATAAATTTCAATGACTAAGTATTGCACTCGCACATTCCAACAAAAAAATCAATTAGAGATGCAAGTTGTGTTAACAATAAGTAGCATATTAAGGTTGAAATTTGTAAATTTTAATTTTATTTCTTTTGTGATTAGTTAGTTAAATAGAAATGTCATTAGCTTAAGTAGTCAAGTAAGAGTAATACATGTGGATCTTGATTGACTATAAATAGCTTGTTACCTATTTTGTGTATGCATTCGATATAGTTAAAAAATATAAAAAAATAAAACTTTCTTATTACAAAGTAGTGAGTTTTTCTTCTTCTGTGATTCTTGATTTATTTTTTTTTTCTCTTTGATTCTTGAGTGAATTTTGCAAATTGTAAAGCTTGTGAGTTGACTATTCTATAATTAGCTATGATTGAAAGTTTAACAAGTAGTATCAGAGCCAGTACAGAAAAGTCACAATGAATTTGGCTAAATTTTCAATTGATAAGTTCACACGTGAGAATGATTTTAATCTTTGAAAGATGAAGATGAGAGCCTTTCTTGTTCATAAGGGATTGGAAGAGGCTTTGCTTAAAGAAGAAAAAATATCGGTAGATTTAAAGTAATCTAAAAAGAAGAATATTCTAAGAAAGGCCTGTAGTACAATTGTTTTGTCCTTAGGCGATGAAGTTTTGCGTGAAGTATCAAAGAAAACTACAACTTTGGGTCTCTAGAATAAACTAAAAACTAAGTACATGCAAAAACCTCTTGCTCATAGGCTTTACTTAAAGAAACAATTGTATGCACTAAGTCTTAAAGAAGAGGGGGTTTGTGAAGGAGCATCTTGGTAATTTTGACAAAATTATCTTAGACTTTGAAACCATAGACATAAAGTTTGATGATGAAGACCAAACTTTAATGGTCCTAACCTTTTTACCTTTAAACTATGAACATTTTATTGAGACATTATTATATGGGAGACACAATAACAATTGATGATACAAAATTGGCTTTAAGTTCCAAAGAATTGAGTTAGAAGACAGAATCAAAAGATCCTAGTCAAACTAAAGGCTTGGTAATAAGGAGGAGATAAGAAAAGAAAGAATCAAAGCAACAAAGGGAAAGTAGCTAAAGTGCTTTCATTGTCATAAGAAAGGGCACTTTAGAAAAGACTACCCAGAAAGGAAAAATTCAAAGAAAGAGAAAAATCAAAATAAGCAACCAAAGGCCTCAGTAGTAACAGATGAGGATTTTAGAAATGCTTTTTTACTAATGGCATCAGATTGCAAACGTGAAAGAAATGGACCCTAGACTTAATATACACCTTCGACATGTGTCCATATAAGAATTTATTTTCTGAATTGAATTATGTCAATGAAGGGAAAATTTTAATAGGGAATAGGAAATCATGTGATGTAAGAGGAATAAGAAGCATTAAATTTAAGTTGCATGACGGTGTATGTAGAAAATTACATAATATTAGGTTTGCACATGATTTAAAGAGAAACTTAATTTCTCTAGGTGTGTTTAATGAAATGGGATATATGATTAAGGTTGAAAATGGGATCTTGAAATTGCTGAAAGGGTCATTAGTGTTTATAAAAGGAAGTAGAAAGAATGGATTGTATATTTTGGAAAGGACTATGATAACTGAGAAAATAGAACCTATTGTTAATAGAAATTCAAACAAAATGATGTTATGGCATCATCGGATAGGTCACCTAGGTGAAAAAGGGTTTTTAAAGTTAAATAAACAAGGATTAATAAGTGAGGAAGTGCAAAATGATCTTACATTCTATAAGTCTTGTGTCCTTGGAAAACACCATAAGGTGAAATTTGGGGAAGGAATATATAGAACCAAAAATGTGTTGAATTATTTGCACTCTGATTTATAAGGTCTTTCTCAAGTTATATTCCTAAGTGGTGGAAGGTATTTTATGTCCATAATCAATGATTTTTTAAGAAAGGTATGGGTTTTCAGTTTGAAGAATAAATATCAAGTTTTTGGTAAGTTCAAAGAATGAAAACCTTGGTTGAAAATTAAAAGAATAAAAATATCAGGGAATTAAGAACAGATAATGGTATGAAGTTTTGTAACAGTGTCTTCAATGATTTTTGCAAGATATGTGGGATAAAAAAATGTAGAACAATAAGTCATACCTCCTAAGAAAATTGTTTGGTAGAGAGGTTAAATAGAACTCTAATGGAAAAAGTAAAATACATGCTATTAAATGCTAGTCTTTCTAAATTGTTTTGGGCAAAGGCTATGGCTAAGCAACTTATTTGGTGAATAGATGTCCTACATTAACACTTTCTTTTAAAAGACTAAAAGAAATTTGGTCAGAAAGTCCACCTAATTTAAACCACTTAAGGGTTTTTGGTTGCAATGCATATGCATACATAAGACATGGAAACTTTGATCCTAGAGCAGTAAAAGAAGTTTCTATTAGATATCTTGAAGATGTGAAGGGATACAAGTTGTGGTGTCGTGATGGAAGACATAGGAAATATGTTATCAGTAAGGATGTTTCTTTTCATGAAGAAGAATTGACAAAGAACAAGCTTCATAGAAATTTTGAAAAAACTAATGACAAAATTGTAGCAAATAAAAATTTAATTGAAGTGGAGCTTGAAACAAAAAAGCAAAAAACTCAAGATTCTTCTACTGAGACAGAAGATGAACTAGAAATTAGACATTTAGATACTCAAAGTTAACAAGATTACAACTTAGTAAAAGACAAAACAAAGAAACAAGTCAAACCTTCAATAAGGTATGGTTATGCTAAGTTAATTACTTATGCTTTATCAGTAGAGGATGACCTTGAATTTTCAAAATTATCTACTTTCTCGGATCCTAAAAAGTGTGAAGACTCTAAAAAATGGCTTAGAGCCATAAAGGAAGAAATAGATTCACTGAGTAAGAACAAAGCTTGGAACTTGGTTGTTAAACTTGAAAGAAGAAAAATTATTAATTGTAAATGGATTTACAAGAAAAAGAAGAATGTTTCATATGTTGATAAGGTTATATTCAAATCTAGATTAGTAGTTAAAGGGTTTACACAAAGGGAATGTTGAATTATACAAAGATATTCTCACCAATAGTAAGACATACATCAATAAAAATTCTTCTAGCCTTAGTTACTATTCTACATTTAGAATTGATTCAAATAGATGTAAAAACTATCTTTTTATATAGAAGATTAGATGAAGAAATCTACGTGTATTAACTTGAAGGGACCTGAAAGGTTTGTAGTAAAAGACAAAGAAAATATGATTTGCATGTTAAATAAGTCTCTTTCTGGACTTAAGCAGTCACCTAGGTAGTGTAATATGAGGTTTGATGATTTCATGCACCATAAGGTTACACTAGAAGTCTATATGACTGTTATGTGTATTTTAAAAGTGTTGGTGTTAATGAGTTTATATACTTATTGCTCTATGTGAATGACATGCTAATTGAATGTAAAATTTCAAATGAAATCAACAAGTTGAAGAAGGAGTTGAGTGCTCAATTTGATATGAAGGATCAAGGGTCTACAAGAAAGATTTTAGGCATAGAAATTCAAAGGAATCGAAGGCAGAAGTTATTGGTTTTATCCCAACAATAATACTTAAAGAAGTTACTTGATAAGTATGAAATGGCAAGTTTAAAACTTGTAGGTACATTGTTTACTACTCATTTTAAATTGTCCACATGTCAAAGTCCATCAATTGATACTGAAAAGGTTAGGATAAGTAAAATACCCTATGCTAATGTAATTGGGAATATCATGTATGCTATGATATATTCAAGGCCTGATCTAGCTCACTCGTTTAGTGTTGTTAGCAAGTTTATGGCAAATCTAAGAAAGGATCACTGAGTAGTAGTTAAGTGAATTTTGAGGTACATTAAAAGGAGTTTAAGTTATAATCTAACATATGGACTAAAGTCATGTGAAGTTAAAGAAATAACATGCTTTATAAATTTAGATTATGCATCCAACTCTGATAAAAAAAATATCATTAATAGGTTATATTTTTTATTTGTGTGGATGTGTTGTAAGCTGAAAGTTTTCTTTATAGCATATGGTTGCATTGTCGACAACAAAAGCTAAGTATATAGTAGTAATAAAAGTAGTAAAAGAAGTTACCTGGCTAAAAGGATTAGTTTCTAAATTAGGAATAGATCATAAGTCAATAACTATACACTGTGATAGTTAAAATAGCATACTACTTGCTAAACATCATATGTTTTATGAAAGGACAAAACTTATAGATGTGAGGCTCCATTTTATTAGAGAAGAAATAGCCAAAGGAAGGATTCAGTTGATTAAGGTTAAAACTAAGGAAATTCTAACAGATATTCTGACTAAGTCTGTACTAATAATCAAGTTTAGGTATTATTTAAACTTGCTGAGTTTGGTGGAGTGATGTCTAATTAAGAAATGCTATAGAAGATTGTTATGTTTCTCAAATAAGCAAAAGTAAAATGGTGAAGTTTTATAAATGTTGTGTATTGGAAATATTTATAGTAAAACTTGTTTTGAAAAAGTATGTCATAGATTAAAAGAATAAGGGTTAAAAAAGGCTGATAAGAGAAACAGAATGAAGATGGAGATTTATAAATGTTAATAATTCTATTTCTTTTATGAATAATTGGCTAAATAGTTTAAGGGTTGAAATGTCATTAGCTTAAGTAGTCAAGTATGAGTGATACACGTAGATCTTGGTTGACTATAAATGGCTTGTTACATGTTTTATGTATGCATTCGATGTAGTAAAAAATATAAAGAAATAAAACTTTCTTGTTGCAAAACAGTGAATCTTCTTCTTCTGTGATTCTTGATTCTTGTTTTACTTATTTGATTCTTAAGTGAATTTTGCAAACTGTAAAGCTTGTGAATTGATTGTTCTATAATTAGTTGTGATTGAAAGTTCAATAGAATTAATCACAACTACAACATAGAAATCAACTTCATCCAACATCATTTTTGTCCTTCTTGCACATCCAACATAAAATTAATCATATATGCCTATAATTATGATTATGATTATAGCATGATCATAATCATAATCACAAGCATATATGCATATATTCAATTTATTTTAAAATTTCACCACTAAGATAAGTAATCCAATCTATATTTGCTCGCTTAGACTTACGTGCTTTTTAAGTTTGAAAATTTGATTGGTCAATCTGAGGTCATAGTTCAATTTCTCTTATTAAAATGCATCCAAAAAATGTCTTTAAGGGTAAAAATAATGTCTAAAACACCTAAAATACAACTTTGATCGAACGTTAACTATTGACCAGTCAACTCTATCGATTAATGGTGACAAGAGGTGGAATTCTTGTGATTTAAGAAGCAAGTCCTAGCTTGTCTTATATTTTTTAAATTTACTGAGTCTAATAATGGTTTCTATTTTCTCTTTTGATGTACCTTTTGCCAAAAATTTAGTCAAAAAATTGAAGCTCATATGACATTGACAAAAAATTTTAAACAATCTTATAGTCTAATATTCTAATAGTTTTGATCTATTTTTTGATATAATTCTATTTGTATGTTTGATTTTTTAAAATAAGGTCAAAGTTGGCCAAAAATTGGAGTTTAAGAAATTTTTAAATTCAAAATAAAAATTGAATAAGTGTTAAAACTCAAATTGAAGTGAGGTAAACAGTGGTAGAACACAATGTCAAATAGATCGTGTAGTTTAAAAAAGGTGTCGATCGGAGATTAAAAAGTGTTTTATCAGAGAATGGCACTTAAAGAAAGAAGATGTGAGCTAGATTTGATAATAGTATAATTTTTTGGTATTCATAGAAAAACTTTGATGAATTTGCAAAATAACCTTAATTTTTCTAAAATTATTCTTGGACTATAAATATTTAAAAATCATATATTTTCGTCCAAATTTGTTACAATTTAGTTCTCACAAAAAAGTATAAAATTTAAAATATTTATTATAATATTCATGTATTTATTTGACTTTTTTTAGATAAGATAAAGACACTAATATTTAATCAAAAAGAGCTTACATTACTTATTTAAGCTAAATTGCCTTTGAATCAATAGTGGTATGCCTTTAAAGTAATTACAAATCTCATTAATAGCATGCCTTTACTGGTTACCTATTCCGTATCATCATACTAGAAACTCCTTAATAAGATTTATGATTATTCTTAACCTAAAGTCTTTGGTGTGCTTATTATCCCCATCGAATAAAATATAACAAAAACAAGTAATTTCACTACTCCAAATGTATTTTTTTCTGGTTATAACTCTGAACACAAAAGATAAATTGTTTGTACAATTCAAGAAGAATCTAAATCAAGGTATGTTTAATTTGATAATGACATTCCAATCATGAGTAATAAGTCATTTAGCTTTAATGAGAAAATACTTTATCACAATATATAGGATTTTCACACACAATTAGTACTCATGACCTATAAATATCACATTGATCAAACAACAGTGGAAGATAGTTGTATAACACTTGTCGTCTTAAAGCTAAATCTTCAAAATCGTCATCACTCATACTAGATTTACCAAATCAAGAACAAGAATAGTTTTACCTTTTATGTCATATGTAGTCCAAATTTGATTAATATATACTTGACCTGTATTTGCCACAAGCCAAAATTAATTCTTTAGCCAAATTTATTCACATCAAACTTTGCTAGTTTGATACTTGATGACATATTTACTTTACCATAAAACTTGACTTTCATATCACTTGTTGAAATCTATAAGTCTCGCCCATGATTCTCTAAAGCAAATAATAACAAAAAGTAATCAACAACAATATAAATGATTAAAATATTAATCACACAATACAATTATAGCTTAAGACTTCAATCAAGTAAACATCATAGTTCTGAATAAATGTTATACATAAAAATAATAAATTTGTAGTAAATTTTATCTTTAATAAGTATAAAATAAAGTGAGTCAAGCACAAGTGATAAACATGTATAAAGTGATAATCAATAATAAATACATTGTTTAAAATCAAAAATTATGAGTAAGGCAAAGAAATATGAAACCACCAATTTAAACATATGTAACATGATCAAAAAAAGTCAAATCC
Source organism: Khaya senegalensis (assembly GCA_032402905.1). Classification (NCBI taxonomy): domain Eukaryota; kingdom Viridiplantae; phylum Streptophyta; class Magnoliopsida; order Sapindales; family Meliaceae; genus Khaya; species Khaya senegalensis. The sequence goes on along the minus strand of CP135553.1, from coordinate 6,404,128 downwards.
AATGTCATTAGGATTTAAAAAATGCAATTTTGTTGCTTATCTTATTTTGCTCCTCTTAAATTAGAGCACTTATTTTTATTACTTTTAAGCATATTTAATTTTATTCTTTTGTTGTGTTTGGGTATTTTTTATCTCATTTCAAATATTAGAATAAAGTATAAAACCTTTCATAAAATAAGTACAATAGATAACAGTCAATTCAATATATTAGACAAAAGTTAATTCAATCACCATGATATACTATTTTAACCTGTGATTGTACACTCAAATATTATAAGTATAATCAAACTACACATGTTCACACTAAAGTGCAAAAGCAAGTCATGAAGGCACAATAAACTTGAAAATATACAAAATAAAGATATTGAATTTACAAACATAAGATATTAAAAGCATATATAATAAAAACTCAGACTTAATTATTATAAAATATAAGTCAAAGACTAGTTTTCACATGACAACATGGTGACTTGTTGTATTTTCATATACTAGTCTCATGAACACAAATAAAGCAAACAAAAAAATATTTTTGTGTTTTTATTTTATAAGAAAGAAGTATATATGAAAACAAAAAATCTCACACCAAAAGGAAAAACACAAATTAAAGAAACAAAAAAATATTTTTGTATTTTTTATTTTACAAAAAACAAATGCAGGGAAAAACTTAATAATATGAAAAAACAAACTAAAAAAAATAAAAATAAACATACACTAAGGCATATAAATCAAATAGAACAATAATTTTTCATATTACTAAAAGGTTGTCCATGGTTAATAGCAATCTCAGTCAAGTAAATCTATTTCTGATCATTTTAATTTACTGAGTAAACTCTATCACTTAACAAGTAAAATTATCATGATCCAAGTCAAATGTGGAAATGGTAGAGATATTTTTTTTTTTCATACATTCTTTTTTTTCTTAAATTTAAAATAAATTAGACTTATATGACCTCTTTTGCCACATTTCTAGCAAATAGGCACAAACCTAGTTAAAGGGCTAATACTATGAAGATTTATATTTTTACTATCTATTAAGGGGTGACTCACAAAATAAAGAACACTTATATCTTTAGGCTCAGTCTTATCAACCTTAAGAACAACTACCTTAGGAGCAATCTTAAGTTTATATTATTTTATAAATTTTACAAAAACTTTACTCTCAAATGTTGGAGCAACAAACTAAGTTTTAGAGGTAGAAGTATCATTAAAGTTAGCCATAGAAAAACTTAACCCTCTCATTTAGTTTGTTAATGCCACTAGAGAATTCAATAAGTTATGATTTACTATCTTTCAACTCATAAGTTAATACCTCAATTTCACTTTTTAAGATTCTATTATGTTCTTTCAAACTAGAAATTAACTCAACTTGTTTCGTTAATTTGACTGCAAGATCTTCCTTCTCAAATTTAACAAAATTATATTTTTTCAAAATAACTTTGTTTACCATTTTAAGTTTCAAGCTTTTTTTATAAAGTTCTTCAAATGCACTATGAATATCTTTCTCATCATCTAAATTATCTTCTTGTAAGTCAACATACTTATTTTTTATAGAGCAAGCAAAAGCCAATGTTAATTTTATCAAAAGACAACTCATCAACTTTATCCTTACTAGAGTCATCATTATTACAAAAGACATTCATGACCTTCTTACCCTTCTTGAAGTTAAAACACTCAAAGTTTATGTATTTAAACCTGTTTTAATCATAACATTAAAACTTTCTATTGCTTTTAGAAAAACTCTTTTCATTTTTAAAATTTTTTAATGCTTATTAGAATCTCCTTTTTTTGATGTAAAGAACTTTCTAAACTTTTTTACAAACAAACTCAGTATTCAACGATTCATCACTAGGTTCTATTTTAACTTTTTCTTAACAAACTTAAGGGCTATAAACTTAAACTTCTTCAATTTAGAAAAACTTAATTCATAGACCTAAAGGAAACTTATTAATTCTTTTATTTTGACTCAATCTAAATCTTAATTTCCTTTGTAGCAATAATTTTAGAATAAAATCTTTTAGGTAAACACTCAACTTTTAGAAATCCTTTTGCCCAGGTTAAAGCTCAAATTTACTATATTATTCAATTTAACATAGAATATGTCAAATGTTTCATCATCTTTAATCTTAATGTCCTCAAACTTAAAAGTTAGCATTTGAAGCTTAAAATTTTTAATAGATTTTGCACTCTTATAAGTAGTCTCAAAAATATCCTAAGTATTTTAAGCAATCTCACATATGGATATTCTTCTTAACTCTTTAGAGTTAACAAACTTGAAAATCACATTCATAACTTTACTATTTCTATTAGACTCAACTAACTCATCTTTAGTTCATTGATTAAAATCCTTAGAACTAATGACTTTATCAATTATGATTATAAAATGACTATAAGTTTTCACACATGACATCTATACTCTCTTATTTATAAACATGAGAAAAATTCTCATCCTAAATTTTCAATATAGATAGTTATTCCCATCAAAGTAAGAAAGAACCAACAAATTTTGAGATCTATACTTCATTTAGACAAAACTAAGGTCAATGATTAAGATTATACTCTAATATTAATTGAAATACCTATGTTTAGACCCTAGAACACCTATGAAGAGATGAAAGGTGTTTTATACATTAAAAAAATTAAATTATCAACAAATTAAAACACGTTAAAACTTGTTGATTTTGGATTAATAAATCTCAAACAATTCAACAACACAAGGTCACAACCACAAACAAATTTCAAAGTAATAACAAAAGTAAATAAGAGAGATAAGAATTTGTTAATAAAGAAAAAACTTAAAAAGAATTCTTCAAAGAACAAAAACCCTCTAAGCTTATAATAAGAGCTACCAAAATAATTTACTAATAAAGAAGAACTTACAAATAGTAATTTGTTACAAAAATTTTTATAACTCAATCTTAAATAACTCATTCTAAGCAATCTCATCTTTAATATTCTGAAATCTTTTTTTCTCAATGGAATCCTTAAACGACATTTTCTTAAAACTAAAACTTCTAACTACTAATAGCAATTAGAACTATAAAAACTTTTTAGTTAAATTTTGTGTGTGAAAATATATTAAATAGACTCAAAGATATTTTCTTTACTAAGAAAAACCCAAAAACATAAACAACCTCACATCCCTTGGCTTAATTTTTTCTAAAGAATTTATATATTATTTTAAATTTACTATTCACATAATACTATTTATGCTTGAGCTCCAGGCTAGTGCTGACTTAGTAATAAGATACTATTCACATATTGTTAATGAGTTAATGTTCACATGTCATCATTTGTGAGCATGATTTATTACTCGAACAAAATATGGGCGCAAACTAGGCAAGCTTCTCGAAATTTTAATCGTTTGAACTTTGATTAGGTCAAAACTTAGCCTCAAGATATTGTTCATCGAAGTTCACACATTGATATTGCTCATCAGAGTTCACACATTGATCATGATTTTGAATATTATACACTATTTATCAAACTCAATTATTTTGATACGGAATGAAATAATATAAAATATGAACCTAAGAAAATTTCATAAAGATTTAAAATATAAATTGTTATTTTAAAAAAAAAAAAAAAGGAGTTCTATATTCCAACATAATCCATAATTATTCATTGAGAAGTGAAATAAGGTAATAAATAATTTTATAATTTTTAAAAATATATCATTAAAATTTTGAACAATTCATTTACATAATCACCTTTAATATTAGAACATTCATTCATAGATATAACACATAATTTAAAAAATGTAATCTATTTTAGTGAACTTAAATCAAATTTTTTTTTAATTTATACAAATATTTAAGAGACAAATCTTTTTTAATGTCCATTAAATATCGAATCCAAATAATACTCCACAGTGGGGGCAAGTTTCTGGTTCTCCTAAGATGGCTGTTCATAATTTAGAAATTTAATATAAAAGTTAAGAGACCAATAAAAAGCAAGAACTAGAACACAATACACCACAAAGCATTAGCCATGTATGGTAACATTGGAAGCACTAAGTAATAAGACTACGTTCAAAATTAAAATATGCTCTGTCTACCAAAAGAGAATAAGAATTTTATTTTTTTTAGAATGGCTCAAAGTTGAGGCTCATTCATAGTTATAGCCTAAATAAAAATTTTCTTATAACCTTTGTCAAAATTTGAATTTTGGACAAAAATACCCTTGATTTAATATTTGCATTTCCCCTCAAACACACATTGCAAAGCAAAACAAAAGAGAAAAAACTTAAATTGAGATTTTCAATCAATTTTGAGCTAAACTCAACAGTATTGTGAATAACAATGATCAAAACCTAAACAAGCAATGATGAAGGTGATGATGACATTAATGAAGCTACATTATTAATAAAAAGGATTCTTAGTATTCTAATTCAAAAAAATTCGAAGGCTTGTTGTGATTGTATTGATTTAGTTTTACATGATGTAAGTAAGAGGCTTAGAAATCAATGTAAACTAGTTTTTAGGCATGATTAATAGATTTGAGCATGTTTGGATGATTTGTGAGTGTTAATTGTCATGAAGAAAACAAAGAACAATGATTTCATTAAGGAATTCTATGCGTTAAATATAATCTGTTGACAAAATTCATATAGAAGGAATATAATTTATTATTAAAATCTTTTGATAAATTTTGTCAAGATATTTTAATTAATTTTGATATTCCCTCTATAATTTTTATTGAAAAAGTTCTGTTAAATTTAATATTAGTTCGATAAATTTCATTAAGAAAATATAAAAATATTCTTAATTTTATTAACAATTTAAAAAATATCAAAAAAATTTAGTGCATTAAGATCTTCTCTTAACGATAAATACCAATACCTATTTCGGATAGAAGAATAGAGATCAAAACAAATAACTCCCGTGATCTAGAATCAAAAAAATAAGAGTTTGGAGCATTAAATAGCTTGTACCCATAGAACATTACCGGACATAGATAATGAATAAATAGGAGTTAATATTATTCCAATTGCCACTACAAAAGTGATTAGGATTTTTGGCATTAACAAAAATTTTTGGCTGGTAATTATTCCCAAAAATATTATCAATTCCGCAACAAAATCACTCATGCATGTCAATGCAAGGGAAGCCATCGATAAGATTTATGGAGGGAAGATGGTAATGCACTATATTCCCTTAACATCTTTGAAACTGAGAATTTTGGCCTTCATTGAGTGAATATGCATTCATCTCTAACATTGTGAATTTATTTCATTTCTTGCTGGATTTGTATTTTATTACGTAGTCCATGCATTTTCACTAAAATCAAGTGTCTATAATAGTTTACTAACATTACATTATTTGAATATTAAAGGAAAAAAAGTCAAAAATTAAATATAATAATTTAATAAAAATAAAAATAAAAATAAAAATAAAATCTTGAGAATTTCATAAACTAAATGCAACAATATTTTTTCAATCAAATTATTTAAATTAAGATATTTGATTAAAAAATAAAGAGATTGGTTTGATTTTTATTTTTTTTTCCTTCCTCATTCTTCTCTTTCTTTCTCAATTTACTTCAACAAATCAACACAATATTAACTCTGGGATATTTTTGTTCAAAATTCACATTTTGATTAAGATCATATAAATATTTTTAAGTGGGGATATAATTGTGAGTGAGCTTCAATTTTCAATTTTGGACCATTACGAGAAAAAAACCCAAGAAAATGTCGTCAGAGACTGAAAATTACACTCACCAAACCAAATTGCATACCAGCAACAGATGTAAACTGTCAACTACTTTTTCTACCAATGTCTTCTCTTATTAAATATATATATATATATATATATATATAATATATAATATCAAAATAAATATTAATTGAAATATTTAACAATATCCGAAGCTTAAAAAAGTAACCAATGGTTTTATGCTCAAACGCCAGCAGATACTGATACACCTCCATGAGCAAAGCTGGCAAGCAAACATGGCCTTAGTTCCAACACCTAATATCCTTCAATTCGCTGTTCAATCTCCGTCCATGTCAGTTCATTACCTTATCTTCGGTTCGCCATGGCCTTGTTCGCGCAAGTTAAGAAATGTTCCTCTGTTTCCTATTACGGTGAAGGTATCGTCCAAAGTGAAGTGTTTGACGAAGTCGACGGGGGAGGATCGGTTGAGCGAACCGGAAGTGGTTGATGCTGACGATGTCAATGTAGTGAGGGAGGATGCGAAGGTGCCGCATCCGCAGAGGACTGTTACCTCGTCCACTGATTCTTTGTCTCTTGGAATTCGAGAGCCGGTTTATGAGGTTTGTTTCTCTAGCTTAAATTTTGGTAATTTGAAGTTATTAATGCTGTCCTCGAAGTTCTATACGGCTTTTGTGTCTGTATAATTAAAAAGTACTTCATGCAAAATCACATGAAAGAACTTTCTGAAAAAGTATTCATCAACTGCTTCGTCAGAAAGCGTTTGAGTGTTTTTACCCTAACAATCAGTTTTCATGAAAATACCTACCATTTGTTTCCCCGAATATCACTCCAAGTGTTTTTTTTTTTTTTTCTAATGTGAATAGGATTTATTGAATTGAAATACTTCAAAATTGATTAGTGCTCTTGGCTTTTGTCAGTGCCCATAGGAGCAGTTTGGATGCACTATTGTTGTGTTCAGCTTAAATAGATAAAATAGTTATTTAAGGATAAATAATGCATGGAATGTTTTTTCAGAAGCTCTTGGCATGTGCTCTTTTATAAAGTATTTTAGAAGTATAAAAACTCTTTAATTGTTATCTTAAATTTTTTGTTTATAGAGAAACATTGGGTGGATGCCTCTTGGAAAAAAAATGCTTTTGCAGAAAATATTTTATTTCAAAAGTACAAAAGATTTTCCACGGCCGTAAAACAGGGGAAAACAATGATATTATGATTCTTGATAAAAGTAAGGTGCAAGAGAAATTAGGATGTGGTTGTTAATTTAACTATTTGACCAGTTTACTTTTGTATCACAACACAAATAATAAAAATGAGATTGGAAGTGACTTGCCCAACATGATCCTCATAGTCAGGCAAATTAATTAAGAGTTTTGCTTTTGTTCAGGTAGTAATTCTTTTGGTTTTGAGCTGCACATAGAAGGATTTTTTTCTTTTTTTTCCTAAAAAAGTGACAAACATTGAATTGTTGTTTTTTGGCCTTTCACTAATTGAAAGGTAGTGGAAGTGAAGTCAAATGGGATGGTGTCTACAAGGAAGATAAACAGACGTCAGTTGTTGAAGTCAAGTGGTGAGCAAACTATTCCAAGAAAGGTTTCTTGCTTTTTTTCTGTTTGGTTTGTTAATTTAGTTGTTAAGGTAAATGTTAGTTTAAGTATCACATATGTGAAACCTTTTTTTTTTTTTAAATCACGTAACCTGCAAGAGTAATGTGCTTGGCCGTGTGTGTGTGCACGCGAGTTAACAATTTATTTTACCTGATCCTCAATGATGTGTTTTCCCATTATCAGGTCTCCGTCCAAGAGACATCCGCAGCGTTGATCCATCATTGTTTATGACAAATTCCATGCCATCCTTGCTGGTATTACGCCAACTTGGCTCCATTATCTGTGAAAGTTCGTGATTTGTTAATTTTTTTTCTTTCTTTTCATGTTTTAGTACTTGGATGTAGATGTGGTGTGCCTTTTGAGAAGAGTACTAATACTTTGTGTCGCCCCTTTCAAGTTCCCCAACTAACACAAAATTGTTAGCCAGAGCTTGGACTTTGGATGCAGTAACCAGGCTTTTTGCAATTTTATAATTGTACCTTCCATTTAAAATCTACTTTTCAGTTCTGTGGTTTGTGGCTGGTTTACAATTTTTAAGTGGTTCATATCATAGGTTCGTGAGCACGCTATTCTGCTAAATTTGGGCTCACTGCGAGCAATAGCAATGCAAGAGCAGGTTCTTGTATTTGATTATAATCGGTAATCCTCATCTCCTTGAGTAGTGCAAACATCTCATTGTTTTATTGCACCATTTAGTTCTCAAAAGTTTAAAGTGAACTTGTGTTATTGATTGGTGCTTGATTCATCATTTTTAGTAAAGGAGGAAAAGCTTTTATAGACACATTGTTGTCTCGATTGAATCCCAAAAGTATGAATGGCGGGCCATGTATGCCATTTATGATTGAGGTAAGTTTGTCACCCTGAATCTCTGTTTTCACATTACGAATCATGAATTTTATGGGCATAGTTTCTTAAGTGAATCTACAATTTTTGCATGAAAAGGCTATGTTCACTTCAAAATTAACTTCAATCATAACTATTTAGATCTAAGCCTAACAAGGTGCATCCTGCAATTATTTACCTTTTTCTTTTTGACAGAAGCATACAGAATTAGACATGATTAAATCAAGTTTTGGAGGGATAAACTTTTACAAGATTGTCTATTCCATTGCCAATCATGAACTCCTACGTTTCACTCTTTTAGATACACTTGATAACATGTCAGCTATCACCTTCCACGACAAATTTGAAGCTAGCACTGGTTTTTGTTTGCCGTACCTCTTCCAAAGGGCCATTACCAAACACATACTTCATACATTTGTTGTCATGGGAACTAACTTACCATTCATACTTGCAGTTCATTTCTGTTTCTAGCATATTGTATGCACTTGTGTCACACCATTGATTTTCCTCTATCCTGAGATTTCTTTGAATTCCTGGCTTTATGCTTCAGGTTGTTGAAGCAGCATTACTTTCAAGAGTACAGCGTTTGGAGCAGAGACTAATGCATTTAGAACCTCGTGTGAGTATGGGAACATAGTGAGTATTTTTGTTTTTCAGTTTGTGTCTTTGCTTTCGGGTTTATCAATATTTGTTATAAAAGTTAGTAGTTCTTGAACTGAAGCTGCAAATTGCCCTTCTCTTGGACATTGTTCAATGTCTTGTTCCTTTTGGCACAATATCTGCCTCAAAATAGTATTCTAGAGGATCTATTGGAGTTTTGAAAATTGCATTTAAGGAATAGTTCTTCCTATAATTACTTGAGAATTGTGAATGCATCAATGAGAAAGACATGTGGTTCCAGTTATGTATAATATACCTTCTTTTTTAAGGAAAAGGCCGTTAATCATCAAATGAATTTGGTGGTGCAACAATCGTTAGCTATTTTCAATATAAACCTCTCTCTCTCTCTCTCTCTCTCTCTCTCTGTGCATGTGTTTGGCGTAAATTAACTAAGGCAACAGTATGAATGAATTCATTTATGTGGATAACAGTTGAAACGCATGCTTTGGCTACTGATTTTGTTCCAAAATTCACTCACATTCTTGGAAGACATGAAGAGTAGGAAAAATAATTCAAAGTTGAACTACCAAATTAGAATTAGTTAAATTAAAAATAAACAACCTGAACGCATCTCTTTTCAATTTAAAAGCTTGAATTTTATGGTTTTTATGAATCTGATTCATTGAAACTCCATTTATTGAAACTTTGTAATATCCAAAATAATAGATTCGAATGTTCAGTATTAGAAAAGTTCTTCAGTGATTGACTGGACAAAGGTGAATCTATCCCACTGAAGATCAATACATTCTTGTGGTTCTTTTTGTTTCAACTCGAATATGATCTTGGATAAGCTTGATATGCTTCCATCAACTTGATTGCTTTATTCTGCTGTCATTCCTGTTTGCAGTTATTCTATAGTTAAAGAAATAAATTCCTCCATTCTATATCGGTAAATGTTTATTAACTAATCAATTCTTCTGGTTAAGTCTCTTACTCATGATTATATGGCTTTATAGTGTATGCTAATTTCTGATATTACAACTTCATATTGTCATTCATTGGAGTTATTACTTTGCTCTTTCCCTCAGGTTCAAGCTCTGCTTGAGGTTTTGCCCAACCGATTGACTGCTGATGTGTTGGAGCAACTTCGTATTAGCAAGCAAACCTTGGTATACATAATAGAATTAACTTTACAAATAACTTAATTTGCAAGATGAAACAAAAGGTCTTTGGTTATTGTTTTCATTTTAGGTTGAATTGAGTTCAAGGGCAGGGGCTCTTCGGCAAATGCTTCTTGATCTTTTGGAGGACCCACATGAAATACGCCGCATTTGTATTATGGGTAGAAACTGCTCGCTCAGGAAAGGAAATGATGAAGTGGAATGCTCTGTTCCCCTGGATAAGCAGATTGCTGAGGGTATGTTCTGCAAAGGTTTCTTTGTTCCTTATATTCGTTACTTTCCATGTCCCAATGCAATACGATTCATTAATGTGGTATTGTAATTTATTCAAGTTTTTATTTTCAGAAGAGGAAGAAGAAATCGAGATGCTCTTGGAAAACTATCTTCAAAGGTTACTGCTTGGTCTCATTCTACTGCATGAGAAGAACATTTATTTTGTGCGTAACTTGCAATTATAGTTAGGATAAGTTGCTCTCATCTTTTTAGGGTCCTCAAGTACAAATCTGCAACTAAAAAGTTAATTAATGGCCATTTTTAAAGCCAATTTGCTATATTGCTAAATTTTAACTCCCAGTTTCATGAAGTTTCTGCATTGCTTCTCTGTATAGATCATGTGTATATGGTTAACAAAATTGATGGAAATTTTTGAAATAGGGATAGAGTATTTATGGAAACATTGTACTTGGGAATCCAGGATTTAGAATGACTAGTGCTTCATAATTTCTATTCTACTTATGGGTACAATCGATAATGAAATGTTTCATTCAAAACTTATGTTATGCACAAGAGAGAAGAAAGACTAACGTTACTGGACTATTATAAGCTGCTAGGTGCCAGCCCTGCTAGAGTTTATTTATCTACAACTAATTCTACATTTATAGATGTGGATTGTGGGGTGCACTTGTTGTTGACTTGACAAATGAATAGTATCTGACAAATTTGCTTAGAAAATTACAATATTTTTTGGTTAAACAAAATACATGCGATGAGTGAAGAGAATAATGAAAGTTTGGATTTTCTTTTTTCTTTTTTTAGTTAAGAGAGAACAATAAAACCATTGATGATGTAGCTAATAAGCAGCCTGAAGTCTCAATTCAGAAACAACAATCTGGAGCATTAAACATTAAGATGAAGCATTCATTCAATAGTAGAATTTACAATTTAGTGTGTCCCAGAAACATGTGTAGGCAAAAAATTTTCTCTATAGTATCATGAAAAGTGTCACACTGAATGGCAAGAATGTCCAAAATCATTATTATTAGCTGGTGTTCAATGCAAGTGGCACATGGATTTTGAGAAATTTTTCTTCAAATAACAGAAATATAGAAAGAAAGCTTAATTGAAAAGTTATAGAAAAACAATATTGCTTCTGAAAGAATCCTGGAAAATTTTAGATATTGAAGATAGCATCTGACTCATTGCTGGGACAATTGACTCATGACAGATCATGCACTTTTCCTGTAGGTTTTGTCCTTTTACTGTTATTTAATAATATGTAATTTTTCTTCCAGGATAAAAGATGGAATAATAAGCAATCCCTTCTAGGGTCTTAGAATTTTGGTCATTTTGTCTTAATCGTGCAATTCTGAAAGTAGTCAGTGAAGAAGAATGAAATGGAACCCTGCCTCTAGCAAAGAAACCCAAACATGTAGATTAGGTTTTAGGTTCTTGTGCAACTGTTTGTTATGTTTCCATGTTGAATAGGAACTATGTCAATGTTACTAACCAATGAAACTTTGCTTGTTCACTAACCTGTTTTTTCTAACTTGTCATTCTAAGATGTTGAAAAGTTACCAATTAGGTGAGCTCTTTGTTTTATATCTTCCAGAAATATACAATTTCAACAAGAAAGTATTTCTTACTGTTAAATTTTCTTCAACCTAAAATAATAGGTAAAGTTTGCTGGCATTTTGAGTTTGCTTGTTTCACTGATATGATAACAGCAATAGGTGTTATTTGTTGGTTACATTATGTTGTCAATCATATAGAACTAACCTCACTGCTTTATATCATTTACAGATGCGAATCTTGTCATGGACAGTCAGAAAGGCTTCTTGATTCTGCAAAAGAAATGGAAGATTCTATTGCTGTAAATTTGAGGTCTGGATGATGTTTTGAGTTTTTTAATTTGTTAGCTTTATGATTTCTGTTTTAGATGTGTTCTCAAACAATATTATGCAAGCAATTTTAAAGTTTGTCTTAATATGCAAAAAATACAAAGCTCCAGACTTTTCCTGCTCCTGGCCATGGTCTTATTAGCTTTGAGGTTCTCAATTAAAGATGAAATCTAGTAGAAAGCATCCCGCATTTGAAAAAGAAAACTAGAAACTTCTCTACCTACTGTCTGGTACTGGAGTAGGATTGATCTTTTCTTGCCACTATAGGAATGGGCCAAGCTGCTGAATGGCTTGCAGTGTCTTGTCCTTCCACTCTGATGGATTTACTTCAGATTTTTCTTTCTCTATCTGCTTCTAGCACCTCAGGCCTAATGTAACATCTGTAATGGTGTACCTTAAGATTGTACATTGAAGTTGGTTCTGTTAGTCATAGATTTAGTATTTAATTTTAGGATGTGTATGGCATGTGTTGCAGAAAAATCTTTATGATATTGTTATCTTTGAATCAAGTGAGGACTGGCTGATGAAACTAATGTCAGACCCATATGTTTGCACCCAAACCATCCATGATTTTGATCATATATTCTGCAATGTGATTCTCTTTCTTCATTACAGGAAATTAGGTGACAATATAATTTCTACTTATGTTTTCCTTCATTATTATGCATCCAAAATTTTGGAGCAATATTGAGTGATGGCTTTGACACATCAAGAGACATTATTTATCTCATATTGCATCAAATATGAATTTTAAAATGGACAGAATATGTGTTCAAAAAATTTTGTTTCGTTGATTATGTTTTGCTTATGAAAGTAAAACGTATTGCATAGAAGAAGACTATAAAATCATGCACTGATTTTGAGATAGGAACTTAGCACCCACGGAAAGAGAAAATAGAAAGGTAAAGAAATACAATATGATACAAAAAACCTTGTTTTCCATTGCTAGCCAGGGCTCCATGCTGATGGTTTATTGTAATTATTTCTGGGATTCAATTTCTCTAACATCTTGTGGTATGGGACTCATTTCCTCTTGCTGATCAAGTGGGCTTGGATTTCTTTAAATTATCAGCTCTCGGAGGCTTGAGGTTAGCAGAGTGGAATTGCTTCTCCAGGTCGGGGCCTTTTGTGTGGCAGTTGGTGCTCTAGTAGCAGGTATGTTCTTTTGCATCAAGTAAATGTCAACTGTTCATCGATTGCATGCTACAGACTGCATTATAATTTGAGAGTTCATTTGGTAATCAAGATCATGTTGGCATCATATTATTGTATGTGTTGCACATCATATTATTGTATGTGTTGCACATCATATGGCCTTCTTAGCTCTAGCCTTATGCTCAATTACTGTAGAAGCCCATGTATTGTTGTGTTGTGCAATGTAGCAATTTTCTGAATTAGAGCTGCAATAAGCATAGAATTACTAGTTTCTAGACACCAACCTGTTAAGGTGGTAGACCTACCTTCATAACTTGAAGCAAGTTGGTGATATCACAAGGACTTAAACCTCTGCTCATATGATAAACAAGCATCAGGACATTAGGTTTAGATCCTACAAATCAGAATGTATTAATGGTGTGTTTGTTTTTAGGAAAAGAAGGGGAAAAGAAAAGAAAAAAAAATGAGATAATTTGAATTACTTTATTTATTTTTACGAAAAATATATGAAAAGAAAAAGAAAAAGGAATCATTTTTTCTCAAAGTGAAAAAATATAGATTTTTTCATAACTAATAAGAAATTTATATTTAATAATAAAAAATAAAAAATTTTATAGTTTTACCATTATTAAA
>CP135553.1:6348910-6365795 GCA_032402905.1 Khaya senegalensis | reverse complement strand
CGATTGGTTTCTCCAATTTTCTGTTTGACAAATTTACCCTCTCCTGTGTTGATGTTCGTTTTGGTTTTACAAAAATGCAATCAATCCAGTTTCTGTAAATGGAATACACCCAGTTGCATTTTTCATGTAGACAAAATTAGACTTCATTTTTAATTTAATATAATTAAAAAGAAACCTTAATTTTTATAATAATGTCACTGGACTTCAATTTATATAAGCTAATATTATATTTAATATACTACAATATAAAAAATTTATATTTTTTAATTAATAAATTTATTTTAAATTTTAAAAAATTTATTATATTAATATAATAAAATTATTTATTAATAATAAATAAAAAATTAAAAATAAATTTTATTATCAATTAATATCATAATAAAAATTTATAAAATTACTTTTCCAACGAATATATATATATATATATAAAAGACTGAGAAAAGAGAAGGGTCAAAGATTACTTGTAATACACAAGTCACGTCTCAATTCTCTACATTAAACTAAAGAAATTTGAGGGTAAAACAGTCCGAGAGAAAATCCGTCGTCGTACTACCCATTACGTAATATAAAAGTGCAATCATATCGACACGTCTGGCAATTAGTTTGGCTCTCTCCTGATTCTTGGTCCACTTTTTAAATACTCCCCTCACTCGGCTTATTTGTGTCCAAACCGGTCAACGTTTCTCCGGGTGGTCATCTCTTCATTACCTTCAAATACCGTCTCATTCTCACCTTTTTGACGTCAATGTCGTCTCGACGTCGTGGTGGTGGCCGCCGACATGATTCCCGGCGTGATCAGCCGACTCCGGCACCGTCGCCGTCCCTCCCGCGCGGAGGAGGTGTAGCTGCAGAACGTGGCCGTGGTCATCACGGCCCGCCATCTGGCGGTAGTGGTCATGGATCGCATCCCGCTGCCGCTCAAGCCTCGACCTCCGTACATGCGGCTTCTACTTCGAGGGCGCCGGCGTATTCATCTCCGTCGGCTTCGGCTTCGGCTTCTTCGCTAAGCGAGGAAATGGAGCAGAAATTGTCACTGGCATCTCCAGCGGCGGCTAATGTTCCTCCGGAGTCGTCGAAGGCGATGAGATTTCCGGTGAGGCCTGGGTTTGGAACAGCCGGAAGGAGATGTGTTGTTAGAGCCAACCATTTTATGGTACAAGTTGCGGAGAAAGATATTTATCATTACGATGTAAGTGTCATGTAACTGCGAAGCAGCTTAAATTACTTTCTGTGTGCTACCTACGAGTCTCCATTTTTTTTTTTTTCAAATTTTAAGTTCATTTGTTCACTTAAGCATCTGTTTTTTTGTTTTCGGTTTTTATTGTTAATTTTTTTTTATGCGTACTTTCTCTGTTAGGAAATTCACTATTTATGTGTTTGTATTTACTGAGAAATCCATAATATTTGTAATTTTTTAGAAGGTTCTGAATGGGCTTTTTGTTTAATAGTTTCTTGTTTATTAATCTGTTCTTTTAATTATTGTTGGCTTTCATTTGTACCAACTTTGTTTTAAGATTCCCATTTTGAGCGTCGAAGGTGCCTGCCGTTTGGTTGAATTTTCTTTTTAACCTTGACCAGTTTCTTTTGTTTCATTTTTAAAGCTTTTCTATTATTATTATTATTATTGTTGTTATTATTTTGTTAATCTTGTTTATTTATTCACTTAGCTATAGGTTCTTGTTGCGGCTTTTGAACTTCACTTAAGAGTTTGTATTGATGTTTAGGTGTCAATAACTCCTGAAGTAACCTCCAAGAAAATCAACAGAGATATAATTTCTCAGCTTACTCAGTTGTACCGGGCCCAATATTTGGGTGAACGGACGCCTGCCTATGATGGCAGGAAGAGCCTCTACACAGCGGGGCCACTTCCTTTCGAATCTAAGGAATTTATTGTCAAGTTACCTGACAAGGAACCCAGTGCCAGCTCATCTAGATCTGCAAGGTATATTTCTTGGTTTTGGTTTGTGTTTTTCTTGAATGTCTTTGTTTAAGAGCTTAGAAATTTAATGTCTTTTGAGTGTTTTTTGTTCTGCAGAAAGGAACGCCAATTTAAGGTGTTAATCAAATTGGTGTCTAGGCCTGATCTTTTCACTCTACAACAGTTCTTACGTAGTAGACAGTTGGAAGCTCCACAGGAGATTATACAAGTTCTTGATGTCGTTTTGAGAGCAACTCCATCACAAAAGTACTTTATCTCAATTGCATAGCTATTTAAGTTTCTGGTTTTTGTATGCATGTATGATATATGATCCCCGGTTCTGCCAGCCTGTGTACTTTCTTCACCTGTAAATTTTTTTAATGTGTTTAGTCAACTTTATTATATTCAAAGTTATCATTGTTTTGGTGTTTATGTCTATTTATTTTGTGCCTTAATTTTTCAAGTCACCAAATATTTTATAGGTTGAGAGTAGAGTGGCTAACAAACATTTTCTAATGGAGCTGGTAACTTAATGAAATGGCAAACTTTTGCATCAGGCATACAGTTGTGGGGAGGTCCTTTTTCTCTGCTGAACTTGGACCAAGAGGTGAGCTCGGTGATGGTGTTGAATATTGGCGTGGATATTTTCAGAGTCTTCGGCCTACCCAGATGGGACTATCCCTTAATATTGGTATTACTCCTTAATTTGTTATTTTGGTGCTGCTGCTCTTCGAAATTATGCAATGAGTTTGTTTTAGTTGCAATATTGCTGCATAAATGTTTGTTTTTGATGCTGCAGATATTTCAGCCCGGTCCTTCTATGAGCCAATTCTAGTCACCGAGTTCGTTGCAAAGAATTGCAGAGACTTAACAAGTCCTCTTTCTGATCAAGAACGGTTGAGGGTATTATCTACTTATTATTATTTTTTTTTTTTCACTATATGGTCATTTTGATTATCCATTTCAATGTGCGTCTATTAGGTAGTTGTAGGAGTTTTAATTGAGGCTGAATCACAGTAGCATATTTGTGGTAGGAACCATTTCAAAGAATGATCATAGATTTGTTATCTATTTGTTGCTTTTTGTTCCACAGCTGAGGTTTTGTGTTTCATTGAATTAGGCGAAGTTATTGTTAATGTTTCAATGCTGCATATAGTTTTAACGTAAAGACCTTGTAACTGATCTTGGGGCAGTAATCTCTTGTAAATTGCGAATCGGGTTAGTTTGTAATGTAAAAATGAGCTACAAATATGGCAGGTAGGGCTTGTGTGCAAGAGGCTATGTTGTGGTTGAGTATGTTCATCATAAATATGACGTGTATGCATGTTACATCAGTGTAAAATCTCTGATTGAATAACAGATTTCTACTCTATTATTTGCTTCATTCACAAAACTAAATTTAATACCTCTATATGCTTGTATGTCCAATACATGATTGGTTTCAATTTTAACTTTTATGAGTCTCTAGCAGTTCAAAATCTTGTGTATAACATCTTATATGAATTGGATGATTTGTAAAGGTTACTCAACTTCATTTGAGTTACCTAATTTTTCAGATAATGGTGAATTTTTTTCCCTGCCTCATTGATTTGGTGTGTTTGTTCATTTGATTGTGACTTCTAGGTGAAAAAGGCATTGAAGGGAGTTAAGGTAGTGCTTACCCATATGCAGTATGCCAAAAGTTACAAGATCAATGGAATATCGAATCAACCAATTAGCCACCTAATGTAAGTCTGTGGAATTAACTGATATTCAAGTACAAGTAATTTGTGAAGTCATCGTAGTTCGGTAATGCTTGATCTTTTAATTCTATTGAGAGGCTATGTGAAGATTCAAATTTACAAATTGCTAAAAGGTGTAGGGAATGTGCTAGTGTTGGTTTGGTTGGGTTTATCGAAACCGATCCTTTATTCCTCCATGCTATTGGAGATGTCCACTTTCACAAAAGGCTGTTTGATGGTTATACAAAATTAATATATGGTTAAGTTTACAATGCTGCAACTTGTTAATTCTTATGCTGGTGAAAAGATGCCAAGTTGCATCCAACCTTTAGTAACCAATTTTTCTTAGTGAAGTATCTACATATCAGGTTTCATTAGATCTCTTCAAATATTTTATTGAATTGGCCTGGCCCTCTTCCCCTTCTCTTAAGAAAAAATCTAAGAAAACACTGGAAGAAACATAAGCAATTATGCTCATTGTGTTATTTTATGATTATGCATGATTGACACCTTTCTTGGTTGTGGGCTTTTTGGTGGCCAAACCTTGGATCAATTTTCTCAAATCTGGTATAATTATAGTAGGCATTTATGTCAGTGGGATGGTGACAATGGTATTATCCGTAACAAAGATCTTCTGCTCCCTTGCCCCATATGGTAGTAGGCATTTATGACACAGATTTCCTTTAATTCTTGTTAATTTTATTTTTAAATTATATTTTCTAGGTTTACTGTTGATGAGAATGCAACAAAGATGTCAGTGGTTCAATATTTTCGTGAGAAATATAGAATACCACTCAAGTACACATCATTGCCTGCCCTTCAAGCTGGGACTGAAGCAAAGCCTATCTATTTGCCAATGGAGGTTTTCCCTTTTATGATGAGCAGACTTATTTTTACAGTTTTTTTTTTTATTGTTCCTTTTTGTGTTAGGAAAATAATTTAGTTTTAAGCCTTACTTGTATGATGTTTTCCTTGCAGCTTTCTAGGATTGTTGAAGGGCAGAGATATACAAAAAGACTAAATGAAAGACAAGTAACTGCACTCCTGAGAGCAACCTGTCAGCGACCTCGAGATCGTGAAGCAAATATAATCGAGGTGGATTCTTGTTGAAATTTTTCCTGTAGTGGAGAATGTTTTGGATGATTAATCTATGATTTATGTTTTGATTCTTCTTGTTGGTGTCGCATTCTTCTTCAGATGGTTAGGTCGAATAATTACAATGAAGATAATCTTGTGAGAGAGTTTGGAATTCAAGTGGGGAACGATCTAACATCGGTCAATGCTCGAGTCTTGCCTGCTCCAATGGTAATTTTGTTTCACTATGTTTTGTATGTACAAGCATTGCAGATTTTGAATCTCATTATTGTTATCTTCTTCTTTTTTTTTTCTTTTATTGACTCTTGGGTTGCTGCAGCTTAAATATCATGAAACTGGCCGGGAAGCAAGTGTAAATCCTGGTTTTGGGCAATGGAATATGATTAACAAGGTGAGTTATTTGATTGTGTAGATGTGCTCTAGGAAGAACATGGATGGGTAAATTTTCGAAATTGTTTTTAGGGATATATACTGATAGGTTTGTGATGGATGAGAAGCTGATTTGCTATTTATAATGCAAAGTTATTGTGCTGTGTTTCTTTTGCAATGTGTTCTCCCTTTATTTAGGCTGTCTTTGACATTGCTATTTGATCACCACTGAAAATTTTGAATGTTTATTATTTTAGCCTGCTGCATATTTATATAGTTTTGTACTTTTTCAGCTTTAAAGAGCTGTCTTTGATTTTCACTTCTTAGGAATTTTGACTCTTGCAATTCAAGTCAATACACTCTGCCTTGCAAAGAGACTTAGAATTTATTCACAATGATTATTGTTGGTTGATGATTCTGTGTAATTTTGGTTTTATAGAAAATGGTCAATGGCGGGAGAGTGGACTTTTGGACTTGTGTGAGCTTCTCTACACGTGTGAATCGAGATCTGCCAAACAGGTTCTGTGAGGAATTGGTGAATATGTGCAACAGTAAAGGAATGGTATGAAGATGCATTTTCTTGATTGCATTTCATGCTTATGATTCACTGAAGTGGCTTTCCTGAATTTGTTATGTTTACTACTGATATTAATTGTTTTTGTGTAAAAAATGTTGTGCCAGGTATTCAATCCAGTCCCTATTATTGCTATAAGTTCAGCCAATCCAAATCAAATTGAGAAGGCACTTGTAGACATTCACAAGCGATCTACACAGCAAGGAAAGCAGCTTCAGTTGTTGATAATTATTTTACCTGATTTTAGTGGGACATATGGTGGGTAATAAAATCAATAATTAATTTTTTATACCAGCATTGGTTTGTTCCTCTAATGTGCATCCTGCTGTTACAGGGAGAATTAAGCGAGTTTGTGAAACGGAACTTGGGATTGTTTCCCAGTGCTGTCAGCCTAAGCAGGCATCAAAACTCAATAAGCAGTATTTTGAAAATGTGGCCCTTAAAATCAATGTGAAGGTTTGGTTTACCCCATTCTACTGCCTATTCATTTTTTGATGGCTTGGTTTTTAGTACTGGCAGAATGTGCAATTGTTGTGCTTGCATAGGAAAGAAAAATAAGTTAAGACTTAAGAGGGTGAGGAAAACACAAAGTGTTGGTGGGAAAACATATAGGAGATGATTTTTGTGATTGGTTTGACTCTTGATTCACTTAAATTTCTATAATAGCTTCTTTTTTTGTAAATTAAAATTTAATTTTCAAGAATTTTTGAGAATTGAAGTGCCAATATTCCTGGTTGAAAGTCAACAAGTTTCCTTCATTAATACTGGGGATTTTGATTTGCTATTTGTAAATTATTCAGGTTGGGGGTCGGAACACTGTGCTATTTGATGCTCTTCAAGGAAGAATTCCTCTTGTGACTGATAGACCTACAATAATATTTGGTGCAGATGTCACTCATCCACAACCAGGGGAGGACTCTTGTCCTTCTATTGCAGCAGTGCGTACACTCTATCTTCTATATCTATCTTCTATTGTTTCATTGCATTAACATGTTGAATTGACTTTGACAGGTTGTGGCCTCTATGGATTGGCCAGAGGTAACCAAGTACAGAGGAATTGTCTCTGCTCAAGCACACCGTGAAGAAATCATCCAAGATCTCTATAAATCTATCCAAGATCCTCAGAGGGGTTTAGTTCATGGAGGAATGGTCAGGTTAGAAGTAGAAATTAATAGGTTTAAAATTCCATTGTAAGGGGAAACTTATGCTTCTGTTTGAACTTTTCAGGGAACTGTTAATTGCGTTCAGAAGATCAACTGGCCTTAAACCTCACAGGATTATTTTCTACCGGTATATATTGCTTCCAACTGTGACTTGGAAGTTTTCTAGAATATTACTGATATTGTTTCATTTGCATGCCAGAGATGGTGTCAGCGAAGGCCAGTTCAGTCAGGTTTTGCTCCATGAAATGAGTGCCATTCGACAGGTAATCTTAATTTGTCTTGAGCATTAAGGTGCCTATTACCTGCTTGTGTCAAATAGAAAATGTTAATAGTCCTATTATATCCAATTGTCACATGAACATGAGCATTTGTGGATCAGATTAAGTGTGACAGGATAACATGAACCTGGAAAATCCATCAATTGATGTAAGAACTGAATTGAGCTTAATGTTGTTCTGTGAATGATGCAGTGGGTGTTTTGTAGTTCTTTATGATATCAATGGGTAACACGCTAAATGGATGAAGTATGTTAGGAATCCAGAAAGTTGTAAATTTAGTGATTGTTTTGTGCTCAAAGAGACATTCAATTTTGAGCATCATTTTATGTCATTATGATGGCTTTGTGGAAACATGCTAAACTGTCTTCTTTACAGGCTTGTGCCTCACTTGAGGAGGGATATATGCCACCAGTTACATTTGTTGTGGTACAGAAAAGGCATCATACTCGCTTTTTTCCTGCTGATCACAATAAACGTGATCAAACAGATAGGAGTGGCAACATTCTTCCAGGTTCCAACTTTGCTTTCTGTGATTAATCTTCAATTTCTATCTTACTTCATATTTTTCTTTTTCTTTGTCCAATGGCCGGGAGCTACTCTAGCTTAACGATTCGTTCAATGAATGTTTTCTGGGATGTCCTTGTGTTAGGAACTGTTGTTGATACCCACATTTGTCACCCTACGGAGTTTGATTTTTACCTTAACAGCCATGCAGGAATTCAGGTAAAACATGACTTTGCCCTCTCAAACCAACTTTATCAGGCCAAACTTACTCCTGTTTACATGTAATTATTTGTCAATGGACTAACTACAACTGTTAATCAGGGAACCAGTCGCCCAACTCACTACCATGTGTTGTATGATGAGAACAGTTTCAGTGCAAATGCATTGCAAGTGTTAACAAATAACTTATGCTACACGTAATTTGTTTTTCCTTCTCTATAACTTGATTTTGTACTGCATTGTTGAACAAATCTTGCTTATGGTTATTTTGTAATTTTAACTGGTGGCATTTTCAGGTATGCAAGGTGCACCCGATCAGTTTCCATAGGTCTGACCCTTGTGCTTAGTTGTTTTCTTTAAATATTTCCAATCTACAAGTTATTTATCTTTTGTGTGATAGTAATGGATTTTGTTATGCCAGTGCCTCCTGCTTATTATGCACATTTAGCAGCTTTCCGGGCTCGTTATTATATTGAGGGTGAATCATCTGATGGTGGATCTACTGTTGGGAGAAGGGGCACCTCAGAGAGGAGTTTGGAAGTCCAGCCCCTTCCTGTCATCAAAGATAATGTGAAAGATGTTATGTTTTATTGTTGAAAGTTATCAGCCTTTTCTTTTTGTCATGGTTTTTGTTATTGTTGACTTGTTTTGATACAAGTACCATTGTTAATTGTGGGTGCTTTTAAAAGCACCAAAAAAAAAAAAAAATGAGCAACAGCCTGGTGCCCTTTTTGGTAGAAGTGTTATTTCAGGAGTTTCAAATTCAAACCAAGAATTTAGATCTATAGACAAACCATCTTGTAAATGTTCCCTGCATATTCTGCTCTTTTATGTTTCTATACTCAAATATGAAGAAACTCTGTTAGATATTAGGATGGGAAGAGGTTATGCTTTGCCTTTTTGGCAATTTATGCTCTATAAAGGTTAGTCTCGTTGTGTGAATGTTGGGGCAATAGCTTAGGTACTTAGATGTACCTGTTTCTGAGATCAGCTAGGAAATTGTTTTTAATTATGACTCTTTGATTTTGGGACTTTGATTAATTATAGTTGTGCAATTTCTTGGCAACAGGAAAAATGGTTAACTAAATGGAAGTGATGAAAATGTGAATTTGGAGGGATAGGACAATGTTCTCAATTTTTTTTTTTTAACTTGATCTATCTTATGCCTTGTTCAAAGAAATGAATTATTATGTTCTCTAGCAGCAGTTGAGGCCATTAAAGAATAAATGGTGGTGCAGTTCAGTGTTACTGTCTCATATGTTGAATAGAATGTAAGTTGATTTTGAGTTTATAAGAGGGAGCAGGCAATGCTATCTATTAAGCTAGTTGTTTTGGTTAATAGCAAATATTTAGTTCATAACAAATAGTATCATAATAAATTTAAATTTTTTTTTGCATGTGAATTTTTAAATACTTTGACGAGAGTGTCATGTGCCATCTCTTAAGGGTTAGTTCAGATATGAGTTTTTAAATATTTTGACAGAAAGTGTTGAGGAGAAATCTTTCAAAGGTTGTGGAGATGAAATTTGATCTCGATGAGTGACGAATTTATAAGAAAGGACAATAGATTATCGTGTCAGACGTAGGTCTTTCATAGGTTGTGAAGATGGCTTTAATTATAACAAAGGTGGTGTGTGATTGAGCGCGTGACAAAGTTATATTTTATACAGAATAAAATACAGGTTAATTTTTGGTTTATAAGAATGAGTAGATAATATTAGTTATTAGATTAATCTTTTGAATTGATTGCAAATGTTTGGCTTGTAATATCATGTTCTATTAGAACAAATATGACAACCAAATAATTAAATCTAAAAGCAAGTGAGCCTTTCCATCTTCGGAATAAATGTTATATGTGACACTTCAACCACCAGATCATTGTCTATTAGCTTCTCAATTATTTGGTGATTTAGCTTTTGAGAACCACCTGTTAGCTTCAAAATTACTTTGTGCTCGAAGCGTTTTCATAGCTTCTTCCGCTTTCCACGCCAACGATTCAGGAGGATCCAACAGCACAAGCAGCTCTGAGTTATCCATTTCCAGAAGCATATCAGTTATCTGTCGAGAAAGATCATACTGTTAAGCGAACAAAATAAAAAACTTATGGTAAGGCGAAAGCAAAGCAAGTGAAAATGATGAGATTGAGAATCTAAGTATGATCTTCACCGGCGGATAGAGTTTCTGGGCAATAATGATATCTCTCTTCTGATATGGTGAAGCAGCGGCAAGCTTACTCAAATCTTCGTGAGATTGGCTGGTAGCTACGGAGTTCAAAGCAGCTCTTGCAATTGTAATTGCATGCCCATTTGCCATTTTGCAGACGGCTTGCCCAGCCCTCTACAATAATAACAACAATCATAAAAATGAAAGGTAAAATGGAAATAAAATTCACTCCGTACAAACATGCCGCTGCTGATAACAGCTCCCTAAATTAACATGCCCGTTCACCCGTCCTCCATATTTTCTTACAGAATTAGGAAGCCGTATCACAAAATGTTAGTTAAAAAAGTTTCAGAATCAGTCAAATAAAATATATATCAGAAGTGAGCTAGCTAGCTAGCTAACGTCTTTATTAATTGCCATTGGAACCGTAAGGGGTGGACCATGGCCAATCAATGGAGCAAATCCATTAAGACTATTACTCCCGGGGAGTCTGAATGTGGAGAGCTTGACACATTCGTAGTGGGCGGTGCTAGAGAGTTTGATATGCCGCAAAATTTGTTACAGGAAATTCTGCGGCCTGCTTTGCGTAGAGCATTTGTAGAGAGGCATATCTTTCCTCTTTAGTTTGTGATATAGCTTCATACAATGGCTTTCCATGAAACAAATTACCTGTCCACCGGGATGTCGACATGTAAACTAATAGAGTCAAAAACTTTTTATATATATATATATATATATATATATATATAATATACCATTCAAAGTATTCATGGCTCTATTGGCTTCTTTCAGCTTGGGAGAAACACACATCTGCTGATTCCCTTTTTAGTTTGCTGATTCCTTTATCAGATCGCATGACTTTGGTAGACATTATCCTCCCACACTGGGAGAGATATTCCTTTATTTGCATACCATCGACATCATCAAAAATAAATTTTTACCCTACACATTGACAAATACACATCTTTATTTAGCATAGCATAAGCAAGCAATTTGTAGGAACTAAAGACAGCGAGTAATAAACAACACTAGCCTTCCCTCGGAAAAAAGAAACCTTATTGTACAATAGAGCTCGCTTTTTTCTCGTTGTCATATTGAGCACGTAAAATGGCCTTGCACTCAGCCTTCTTCTGTGCCCCTGCTACGTACAAAAACTTTGAGCCTGTGATATATATACATCATCAATGGAGAATGGAATACAATTAATAAGAAATCCGTTTATTTTACCAAGGGAAATGAAATTAGTGATTAGAAAGTTTATACCAAGTGTTAATCCATGCATAGTCTCCTTTGCTCTTTTACCATCATCTGGGTTTTCAAAATTCACAAAAACAAAACCCTTATAGATCCCATTAGCATCTTTTACGATGAGGAGGCTTGTTATTTTTCCAAACTTGGAGAATTTCTCCTCTAGAAGTTCCTCAGTCATGTCCCCATCAGAATTCTTTACATACAAACTGTTGAATGCCGTATTAATATCACCATTAAACCTGCCAGCTCTTCTGATGAACTGAGATACATAATTATATACGATGGTGGATATCATTCGTTAAAAATAATAATAATAAAAAGACATAGATTTGAATAGCAATTGGGAAATAATAATATTCAACACTTGAGAGTACTTACAGTTCCTTTCTTCAATGTAGCAACCATTAAGTTTCTGAATAGCGTTAAGTGCAGATTCAGCCATTGTATACTGGATAAAATCATATCCTTTGCTTTTTCCATCTTCAACTACTGCCACTTTACAGGATAGATTGTTTCTGAATTTGGAAAATATTTCATGAAGCCTCAAATTATCAATTGAACCAGCCAAGTTCTTGTTGGTTATGTGCTCTAGATCTAATCGGGACAACTATCTAATTATAAATATTAATAAAATTAGTATTTTATTTATAAATTTTATTTATCATAAATGTTAACCATTTATAATATAAAATTTTTAAAATAATAATTAGTGAAATTATCTTAAATTTATGAAATCCTATTATTTTTAAATGTTCTAAATTCTAAGATTATTAATACTAAGATATTGATAAATTTAATTTAAATTAGCATATGTTATGTTTGTTTTTTTAGAGAAAAAATGTAACTAATCTTATAAGTTACTAGTGAAGGTGGTTACTTAATATAACATATAGATGTTTGCTAGAGAATAAGTACATTGAATTGATTTACTTGAGAACCCCTATGGAGTGTTATCTACATGTTTATGGAATTTCTTTAAGTTATGATAGTATGAATGATTTTTAGACTTGAGGTATTTATGGTATCTTTTATGTAGATTATATATATCTTGACATTATACGTATGTCGTTCAAGTGAAATTGCATATAGGATAATGATTAGGTAATATGAAAAGTACACAAAGGTTGTGAGTGATCAATAAATGATTTGTTGTTCTAGATATCATAGAGTTAATATTCCAAGTAGCATTATTTTAACATAAGTGATAATATAAGTTCATAACCAGATAAATTTTGAAAATAGTTTTAGAAACTCTAAAATTATATAATCAATTCAAGTCAAAAAATTTTTAATGACCATGATTCAATATAGTAGATATTTTTTATACTTTAAAATTATAGGTGGGATATGTATAAAGCAAAAGGCTTAAATTATATAGTAATCGTATATAAAATAAATTTTACTAAAATTAGTATTATTCTTAATTGGAGGCTATGATACATTGTTAGATACCGCTCTTGATATATAAAAATTAGTTTTTTTAATTAAAGAGTTAAATAAGGATAAATTAATTATATTAATTTATCCAAACTTAAGAAATATATAATTATTTCCCTAACATAAGAAAGAACCTAATGGTTATACACTTTAAAGCATTGTAAAATTAAAGATAAATTATATAGAATTAAGTTTTAAGACTTAATTGTTAAATTCTTAAACTTTTGGAGAAAATTCATAATGTCAAAATCATGAATAGAATAATAGAATTTTGAAAATTTTAAGTTAATTTACAAAATTAAAATTATTAATGCTATTTTGTGATTTCTAAAAGTGTTATCTTATAATTTCTAAAAGTTTATGGGTTGAAATGTAATTAAATAAATGATTTATTTTTTTAATTATATTTTTATATTTATCATAATAATAAATTCTATTTAATTATTATGACAATTAAAAGGAAAATTAGACATATGATAAATTTTATTTAATTAATTAAAAGATAATTAATTATTTAATTAGGATGAGATAACAATCATATTAAATAAAATTAAACTCTATCTCTATCTAAATATTTATAATATGATTAAAAATAAATAATTAAACACTATAAATATTTCTTCTCTTTTGCCAAAAAGATTTGTATTAGTTTTTTGAAAACTAAAATTCTAATTCAAGTCTCTCTTCTTAAGTTAGCACTAAAGAAAAGATATTTACGTAATTTAAATTTAGTAAAATTTAAATTCTTTAATTCTCTACTATGTGTGGTCCAGTGAAATTCAAAATTTTTAATTTTCTATTTTGTGTGAATACTATTAAATATCACACATTTGGATAATTTTTTCAAGATAGTAGTTTATCAAGAAAACATCATACATTTGGATAGTTTATTTAAGAGGGTAGTTTATCAAGAAAACAACATTTGTGCATTATCTATATATTTTAATAATAACTTTTAACTCAAAAATCGGATTGATGTGATTATAACAATAATAGAAATAAAACTTGAAGATCTAAATTTTTGTATTTTACAAAGAATTTAATTCGGGTGTAGTTAAGATCAAAATTGAATTAGAAGTAATGGACTTACAAAAAATTCAAAAAAGAACCATAATCATTAAAAATCTTATGGACGTAAAATATATCATATAATCTTATTAATTTTATTAATCCTTATTTATCATAAATAATGCATAATAAAATAATACTTGTAGGGGAATCAAGAAAGTTATTTTTTTTTATTTTAAATTTTTCACTGCACATATTTTCTTGATTTTCAAACAGTTTTGCTGTCCAAATTTGACACTGAAGAATTAATTGACGAAGGAATAAATGGATGATAATAAACAATGAAATATCAATATTAATAATAATATTTGCTGAAAGACGAAAGCAAAAGAGTTAAATTGAGATCGTACCAATATAAATAGAAATTTTTATCGAATACCACATCAATAGCTATAGTTGGAAATTAATTACAAACATCAAAGTAAGTAATTAAACTAATCTTAATTTGTAATTTTAGAGAACAAAACAATATTATTTTCTCCCAAAAGATGTTACCGACAGCGTATGTATGCATCCATGCCCCATGTCACAAAAGTTAAGAAACGTTTAACTCTTCCATATCTTTCTTTTAGAAAATGTTTATATACGTCCTCTGAGGTTTCTTGTAATTGCACCCAGGTAAGATGGAATCTATTAAAATAGATATCCACCTACTTACCTCCATTGCTTTTTGTTGCCCTTAATTTACTTCCTCACTAATGGCATCCAAATCACCTTCTTTTTCCGCCAGCTACTCTAACTATTTCTACTTCAAATCCCCGATAAATACCAGTCTACATTTTCATAACAAAAATCTCAATTAAAAAAAATATTTTAACTCCATTAATCATGTAAAATATAGAGAAAAAAACATTAAACAAAGTTAATATATCATAAACTAAAATTATTGGACAAATTTCAATCTTAAAAATTCAAAAATTGATAAATAAAAAAATAAAAAATAAAAGAATATTGAAATATAATATTTTGCTGTTCAAAATAGATTTACTTATAAATATCCATTTATATTTCAATATCCTTAAATTATTGAATTTAGTAGAAATTTTTCTTCTGAAAATGTGGATTGGTATTAATAGAGGCTAGGAGTGAATATTAGAAATAGTTACAGTGACTTGGTAAAAGATAGGATGACAGTGAATTAAGTTTGGTATGATTATTGTCAAACTCATATTGATATCCACCAAAAGAATTCATTATTAAACTCGAATCAAACTTGTAGTAAATTTAATATTTCATCATTAAATTTGTTTAAACGGATATTTAATATTTACTAAATTCATGTAGATATTTATGAAATTTTAATAAAATTTTTATCTTTTTTAATTATATTTATATCATTATAAAATATTAAATTTAAACTTATAATATATCTAATTAAATCAATAGATTTTAAGTATTAATTCAAAATAAATAAAGATATTATTATGAAATATCAAATTTAAACTTATAATATATCTAATTAAACCAATAGATTTTGAGCATTAATTCCAAACAAAATAAAGAATTCACATAAAATATTAAATTTATCAATGTAAAATAAATTAATCACAATAATTTTATAAAAAAATATATAGTCATTTTTTAAATTTACATATAAAACAACACATTATCTAAATATTGATTAAAAAAAACTTATCAAGTATTAATAAAAAATCACAAAGAATACTTACTTTAATGAATGCTGAAATAAAAAGTCTAAATTTCATATAATATTTATTCTAAATCTAAAGTTAGATTCTAAAATAATACCAACTTTGTAAAAAGTGTTAAAATTTAAATTATTAAATTATATTTTGGTTATCTAAACAAAACATAATTTCATAATTCAAAATTTAGAACTTTTTAAAGTTGGTATTATTTTAGATAAATTAATTAACCATTAATTATATTTTATTGTACTTTTATAAGTTATATCTCTAGTTATATTACATTGCTCTAAATGATCAAATTTACATTTTTTTTAGCCTTATGAAATAATATAAGAATTGCATGTGACTGCGTGATAATTTAAAAAAAAAATTAACAATTTGAAAAAAATTACTATTTAAAAATATTTCTTTATTATTTAGTTAAATATAGAATAATCAAATATATATGTAGTAGCAATATATAAATCAAAGTAATTTTTCTCCATTTTCTTATTAATTATTCTTCTATGTATTGCCTATATATTGAGTTAGATTATAATTTAATAAAGAACTTCAAAAATTATAATTAAAATTAAAGGTTAAATAAAATAAATTTTAAATAAAAATATATATTTAAAAATAAAATAATAATATATAAAAATTAAATTTATGCAAATACCCTAATAGATATTCCAAACTCGCTTAGAGACATATCAAATCTGTCCTATTAGAACTCGATCCTTGCGAATTTCCAAGTTTACAGATAAAATTGTTATTCTTAGTAGGAAGAAAGCGATTTGATTATCATGTTTAGAGGATAAGTCAGTAATTTCATCTTTTATTTTTTATTGAGTTACAAAAAGGACAACAAGAAGTAAGGGAGGTAAGTGAATATTTTTTGTTAGATATCACCTAAATTTACGAAACTTCAAAGGTGGTATGTAAAATTTCCCTTACTACTTTTGGTCTAATGAGTAAAAAATTTCTATTTGTCATATAGGGTAGTTAACACAGGTAGATAAAATTATATATAAAAATTATAAATATCTCCCTTAAACATAATAAAATTTATTTAAAAATATAAAATTATCTTTAACTGCTTAAGAATATTAATGTAATATTTTTATTTTCTTTGTTTTTGTTTTTATCTTTTGTATAAAATTAACTTATTAAAAAGTTGAATATATAAAAATTATTAATGAAAATATTTACACTAATAAATAATTTTAAAATATAAATTTTATTTTTAACAAAATATGTTATTAATAAAAATAAAACAAAATAAAATTTTAATTATTTATTTTCATATCAAAAGATATTTTCAATAATTCATTAAAAAATATTTTTAAGAATAAAAATAAAAGAATACATATTTAAAAATATTTTTTGATATAAAAATAAATAATTAAAGAATTTATTTATTTTTTATTAACAAATTATTTTGTTAAAAGTAAAATTTATACTTTAAAATTATTTATTAGTATAAATATTTTCATT